>JAOUQY010000038.1:20586461-20623013 GCA_028566355.1 Doras micropoeus | reverse complement strand
GGTGTATCTGGGTCCCACTGGTTTCTGCCAGTTCTGAGCTGATGGCGCTGCTGGACATCTTCTGATTTTGAAGGGCAGTAAGCTTGATGTGTTTGTCATCTGCTGGATTAAGTTTCCTTGGCCAACCACTGAGTCTACGATCCTCAGTGTTGCCTGTTTCTTTGTGCTTCTTCAAAACAGCTTGAACAGTACATCTTGAAAGCCCAGTCTGCTTTGAAATCTTTGACTGGGAGAGCCCTTACTGATGCAGTATAACTACCTTGTGTCTTGCTGTGCTCAGTCTCGCAATGGTGTATGCCCTGTGACATGAAACTGTCTTCCACAAACTCATTGGCTTGACTTCTTCCCATAGCGCATCCTGGTGACATCGTTTCCACAGGTAAGTAACACACATGCACCCAGCTGTTCCCATAATGTAAAAGAAAATGTGATTCACCAGGCCACCTTCTTCCATTGCTCAGTGGTCCAGTTCTGATACACATGTGCCCATTGTAGGTGCTTTCAATGTACAGGGGCCTGACCAGTCTGCAGCTACATAGATATTATGTATGCTGGTATAATATGTTAATGATAAAGAGTATAAAATCCCACTGGTATGTCTTCACTTCCCTAATCTGATTCATTTATTATTTGGAATAAAAAAAGCCCCTGGGGATTGAGGTCATTGGGTGGTTTTGTCAGTAGGAGTTAAATGAAGTCAAAAAAATTTTTAAACCAGATCATACAAAACACCCACACACACAACACAAGAGCACAAACAGCACATACAAATGACAAACACATAATAGAACAAAAATAAGTACAATAAAGATCAAATAAACAAAATACAGTATACAATAAGTTAGTGGAGAGGAGAAATATTTGGCTTAAAAAAGACCTTAGCAGTCAGGCCATGGCATTACTGAAACTGTCTTCATGTTCTAATAGAAGTTCCACATGATAGAGCTATAAGGATTGGGAATCTTGGTTCATCCTAATCCTGAGTTTGTGATAATAAACAGCCCTACCCAATGATCAAGTTGCTTCTGATTTTAAGAGCCAGATATAATTCTAGACTGCTGTACTGTAGGACAATGTAGGTTCTAGGTTGTCTGAAGTATGTAATAGATACCTTGTTGAATAGTTGAATCCAGGTGACTAACATGGAGCTTGGAGAATTTTGAGTTCAAACTATCTTATAAAGCCCATTAAAAGCTTTAAATTTAGTCAACATAAATTGCATTAAGATCATTCTTCATGATAAAAACAAAGTGTGATCCTAATCTAACACCATATAACTTCATACATCAAAACCTCACTGGGAAAATACTTTCAGACCTGAAGCACTTTATTCTTATATAAATGCCCCAATCATTTAACCTGTTATCTGTCACTGACACCAGTGATCTACTAATAAGCGTTAGATAAAGGAAAAGAAATACCACTCAATAATTACGTGTGCTATCTCAAAGTAACGGAATTCACCTTGGTCTCAGAGACAAGAAGTTCACACAAAAACCCCTTACAAGAACTTCCAGATGTTGAGCATTTGTGACTGAAAATTCTCTATAAGTATCAGTAAGGAATGCAATCCTTCTCTGCTCCTCTGCTTTTTGTGACGGTGTGTGGAATAGTTTCAGAGGGGGAAAAGTTATAGAGGTGTAATGAGATAATAATGTGTTTGATTTAAATGAAAGTGCAATAATTATGAAAATAATTAAATACGTATAAATTATTAAATCAATAAATCAGATGACTTTTAAGAAAATAATTCTTGTAAATATTTATTATAATAAATATATTGTATATTATATTAATTTTATATTTATTACATTGGTTTAATTCGCTTTTTTTTCTTTTTTTTTAGATTAGCTTTTCAGTATTACACAGAGATACCTTCAAGATCAACCCCGGAGCAGGAACTTAATTAAATTAAATTACCTAATTATTACCTAATTAAAAATGAGCAAATATACAGACCACGCCACATGCAGATGGAAAGCTGAAAGATTTCCGTAAGAAATTTTGCGATTAGGCGAGCAAATCTTTAGGGCACACTGCCCTCTTGAGGCCGCTGAAATTAATGCAGGTTTGGAGTGCATGGAAGATCTGTAAGATGATTCTGCCACAACAAAAATTAAATAAAAAATTATTTTTATAGTTTTGGACATATTTTGGATGTGCATTCATTTTTTTTTTACATTTGTAAACAGGATTTAGTTACGATTAGGCTGCTTAAAATAGGAATAAATAAAAGAAAATGTCGTAGGCTCCTAATTTGATTAGCCTAAATAAATTTTGTAGTTTACGGATTATATATCACCATTCTAAAGGCTTATTTTCAATTAGGTTATGGTTACTTAGAGTTGCTTGGGAATAAAATTGACTACACGACTAAATTTGATTAAAGTGATTCCTCAGAACTTTTGTTCCTCTTCTATCCGACCAGCAGAGGGCGCCCTCGCTGTTTAAATCCATCGACTGTATATAAAATGGTTTAAGAGTCTGGCGTAGAGTAAAATGAGGTGAACAGCAAAATTTGTACCTGACCGATAAAAGCGGTTCTCCAACAGGATGGAGGACATCCAGGGGTCCATGAAGCACAGTCAGAGAGTATTTTTATGTTATGTTTAATTAAGAGATCTTAAGTTATTAAGTTATGTTAATTAGAGTTATTTAATTATCAAACCTAATGTGTTTCTTGGTGCAAATATCAGAAATGATTTTTTTAAATAAATTAATAAACAAACAAACAAATAAATAGTACCTGAGTACTGCTTAATAATGAGCCCAACAGCTATTTGAACAGTTGGGTTATGTTTGGAAAACAAATCTTTACATAAGATAATTTATTGTACAGTTAAAGGAATCCTACAAAAAGTTGGTCTATAACATTACCCTCTGCCCCCAATAAAATGCCTGTGTACACCCAATTTAATCATGTTCTATTAAACCGCCTTTAAAAGCACAGACATCTAAACCTGGTAAACATGTCTGATATATTGAACACCTTGAATGTGTGCATGAAGAGGAAACATTTTGGTCTGTTAGTGTCTGTGTTGGTTACGTGCTACTTCACACATGGGACCACTGTGATGTGTCCATTTTTACTATAATGAACAATTAGTAATATATTAGTAAAATAGCAGCATATGATCACTTAACTCTCCTAGCTGTGCCCATTAGCTATGGTAACAAAATATTTTGCCACCTCACCTGAGTGCAACTGTTCATTTAATATGGTAGCCTATACACCCAAATAATTATTCTTAAAATAAAGTAATGCACATTCATTCATTCATTATAATGTACATAGTATATAAAATGATGTATTGATTGTTAACTGTTGAATAATTGTTCACTGATTTGTACAAATGAATTTATCATCTGCGTGTGTTGGAGTGCACTGTAAATAATGATTTGCTGTTTTTAACTTGAAAAATTAGTAAGCTGGTTGCCTTAAATAAATACTGTGTCCACTTAATGTTTTAATTTTAATTAACCAAAAAAATGAAGGGAACCAGGTCACAATTTTTCTAAGTTAAAAACACAATTTTTTTTTTTTTTTTACAAATATTCAGATCATGTCACATATTTTCAGCTTAGCAACTACATGAAAAAAGTTGAAATGTTTTTTTGAATCTTCCAATTGTGCTGAGCAATATTTATTATACAAATATATAACATCGTATAACATAATAATTAGATAATATCAACACTCGTAAAAATAACAGAACCTTTGCGCCAGGATTATTTAACACTTTTTCTCTCAATGACCTGAACAATCATTCTCTACCATGAGAATCCTTACACATAATGAGAACTTTACAGTGGGATATTTTTGTGGCACTGACAAAAAAAATGGTTAACGATTCGTCAGTCAAAAAGATTTTAGGAAACCAAATTCTATGGCAGTATAATAATTTCTGCCACTTTTGTTTGATTCTGAGTGAGACACTTGTCCAGAATAAAATCTCTAGATAAGTAATCCACATTGTTTAAATTCATAATAAAATTGTTTCGACTTATTTTACTTAGAAATAAAATAGTATCTTCATCTGTGATTATATTATAGCGACGAATAAAAAACATTAAAATGAATGAACATTAAGTAATAACAATTATTCGAATGTCTATATAAGCTAGGTTTAGATGGCACATAAAGTGATTGATCACATGTCTGCGAGGTAAAACAAGACATTTTACGTGATTTCTTTTACTGTATCTTTTAAAATTCGCATATTTTATGTTATTGCTATCCTAAATAATTATGGATTGTATATGCTTCCATGTCCCCTATGATTCCTGAGCTGCGCTCTGTACAGAGTGAAATCACAGCGTGTAGAATTAATTCATACACGGGCAGCTGGTCCTCAACGCTGAAACCGAAAAATTAGTTAACAAGTCGTTAAATCTTCCAACTAGTTGGCGACACGCTCGACCCGGTGTCCCTGCACGAGTGCCGAGTGTAAAAGAGCCCAGGTTCCCACCAGGCCGGAACTAACTGTGAAGTGTGACCTGTTTCAAAGTGTGAAGGTGTGAATGATGCCGCCAGTGAGAAGCCGGCCAGAGACAGAGGCACCAACACGCTTTACACCTCTTTCACTCGGAGATCTTTAACAAATAACGCGCACATTCGAAAGGCGAGAAAGTGGCATGGGTACTATGCAGATATACAGTTCCCATATCCACAGGTTTCTTAAATTAGAGCTGTATGAAACACCAGGCCTGTTCAACACACACTGTACACGTTTATAGACAATACATATTTATTATGATGAATGACTATGTGTAGGACTAATTATAATTAATATATTATTATTATTATTATTATTATTATTATTATTATTATTGTTGTTGTTGTTGTTGTTGTTGTTGTTATTATTATGTCATATAGGCTGCTGATTTGTTTATATGTGCTTCAAAGTGAGGTGACCTACTTTTTCCGATGTCTTTTTACTAGTACACAATCATTCGTTAATCTCAGTTAAGTTTATGTTACAAACTTGCTCTCAGAAACAGAAGTTTCCCTTCCTGCACGAAATGCGGTATTGAGGTGATGCGGAAATCAGGCGCTAGGGGAATGTGCGCAGTGGGTTGGCGGCCTTATTGGCCCCTCATTTGAATGCAAATCCAGAGGGTTTGAAGTCCTGGCTGACGTCAGGAAGGCCTTGTTATACGTACATCAGTGACCACCACCTTGTCAACAGAGTCACATCATGTTTGATTGAAGCACGTTAAGGACTACCTCGCATGACCAGCTTGGAAATCTTTTTGATTCTGGACTACCACATTTCAGAAGACACCTCTAAATCGGGCCTCTAATTTCCTTTAAGCCATATCTAGCATGATGCATTGCTAGTATGTCGTCTTAAAACAGGTTTTGGGTGCTTTTTTCTTGTGAATCATGTATGTTGGATACCTTTTGGATAAAGGTGAAGGAAACATGTATCACCACCAAGGACCTGTACGGCGATCTGGAATCAACCTTCCACCACAGAATTTCGTCTCCACGCCACAGTACTCTGATTTTGGTGGATACCATCATATGGCCAGCATGGACACACACTCTCAGGCCGCAGGACCATGGGCCGCTCCGTACGGCGGTCCGAGGGAGGACTGGGGCGCCTACAGCCTTCCGCCTCCCAACACCATAGCAACTCCCATGAGCAACTCATCACCGGGACAAGTCTCCTATTGCTCGCCTGATTACAACTCTATGCATAACCCGGGGTCGGCTGTGCTGCCCCCGCCACCGGACAACATTTCCGTGGCCCAAATGTCCCCAGATAAAGAACGGCGCAATTCTTATCAGTGGATGAGCAAAACAGTCCAGTCCTCTTCCACCGGTAGGTTTAACATTAAGTATGAAATTAATGTCCTAATCTAGTTCTTCTATGTTATTAGACTAATATCACGGTGTGAACTTGTAACACGTGCCACTGGTGCGCATCGTGAGATAATTACTGAATAATAGGCCTAATCCAAGATGCCACCCCTGACCACTCAAATTCAGATTTAAAGTGTGATTACCACAAACAGTATTATTTGCCTAGTTATATTTATAACGCTTTTAGCTCTTTAGTATGGCACATTTAACATTTGATTCCCGAAAAAATCAAATAAAATTAAATTACAATGGGTCTAAACAGCAGAAATACAAATTAGCCGAAATGACACAGACAGCTATAAGGTGATGTTAATAATGTTAATTAATTGGTAATGTATGAAGAATTTGCTGCTTAAAATCTCTGATTTAAACGAACCTTTTAGCAAGCAAGCAAGAGTATTTTTCTGTGTTATTTTTACACAAGAAACTTTTAAAGAAGCAAATGTAGGTTACTTGTGGCAGGTGAAGGTGTTGGTATCTGGCGCCAGCGCCACTTGTAATGCTAATGGCTTGACTCCTGTAAACTAGATGTTAGAACCACGTTTTATTCCTCCTGATAACTTGGCTCAAGTTTTGAGGGTTATCTGTCATATTCAGGTGGCGGCTCCTTTCAACACATTTACACTTTGATATGCAACAACACGTCTTCCTCCGTCCTTGTTCTTCGAGGGCTGTAGGCCTATTGCCGAAAAAGAGTCGCGCATTTCACAGCAAATAAAAGTCACCTGTCTACAATGCACGTTAAAGCAACAAAACACACCGAAACGTATAGAAAGCAATTTAAAAAAGTGTCTATCGTGTAAAATGTTGAACATTGTAGCCTATATATTTATAAATCCGACCAAAAATAGATTAATATATGCCAACACAAAGTGAACATTTCATCATGGTTTATCATGGTAGTGGATTCGCACATGATTAAACTATGATATTAACCCTAGAAGGTTCCCAGTTATTTTGTCCAACCTTATCAGGGTTTTTTGTGTTAATAAAAGTCTTACGCTTTGTATGACTGGGATTAATAAACCGATTAAACTACCCTCCAATTTCAAAAGACATAATTTACGGACACAAGTGACGGATTTTTCCCGAATATGAAAAGCAATCTGTTGGTGAATCATGCTAGAATATCCGGCTTTGGGCTGTATGCCAAGCATCCTCGGAGAAATCTCCTTTGTAATGCCTCTTAACACATCAATGGCGTTTAGGTCATATCTATGCGACTCTTTGTTCTGCAGTTTGTTCAAAACTTGTCATCAGAAGAGATCACAAGTTGAGTTCACAAGTCTCAATACAGATAACTATGATCTCTTTTTTCAAGCTCAGGTCTGGTGCTTTGGCCATACTTGACGTTTGCAGACAAAATTATCTGAGAATCTGTAATTTTACATTTCACTGTTTATAGACAAGCTTTGTTGCTTTCATTTTTGACTTACTTTTGTTTTGTTTACTATTTTGTTTAATTTAAGTGTATATATATTCGTTTATAATGTATTATTTTATTTTTTCCTTATTGTTACATCTCTATATCTGTTTAGGAAAAACGAGAACAAAGGAGAAATATCGAGTGGTTTACACGGATCACCAGCGGCTGGAGCTGGAGAAGGAGTTTCACTTTAATCGTTATATTACCATAAGAAGAAAATCGGAGCTGGCGGTGAATCTGGGCCTCTCGGAGAGACAGGTACGGACTGGAAGCCAAACTCAGGCCATAATTTCTGTACAAACCATTAAGGCTCTTGTAAGATTGCAACTAAAAGCTACTGTTTTTTTTAGGTAAAAATTTGGTTTCAAAACCGCCGCGCCAAGGAGAGGAAGCTGATCAAGAAGAAGCTGGGTCAGTCAGACGGCAGCAGCGGCTCTGTGCACAGTGACCCGGGCTCGGTCAGTCCGCTGCCCGTTCCCGGTTCTCTCAGTCCCTCGGAAGTGCACGGCTCCGTTTACCCGCCTCCAGGATTGAACGCTTTACCGTCCATAAGAAACATTCAGCAAGTTACGGTTACCCAGTAAACTCACAGCTGGAGTATCTTACTCCAAATCATCCGACTTAAAACTGAGCACTCCGACCCGCTGCAAGGACACGACACACAGCGCTCACAGGGATTCACGCGCTCCAGACACGTCCCGGAGCACGAGCTCGTGGATTATAGCAACAGGAATTGAGGCTTTATTGCAACCAAAGGCTGGAGGCTCTTCAGATATTGCTTTAATAGAATAGTTTTTTTAAAATTAAGAAAACCGTACGACAAAAATGTTCGTCTGGTACAAAAAGTTAAATATTCTAATAGTTTTGTTTGTGTTTGATCGATTAAGATATAAATATCATTTTCTGTATGTGGTGAGTGTATGAGTTTTGTAAATAAAGTATCTCAGGTACAGGCCGACAGTGTTGATCTTCAACCTGTAGGCCTACTTTCAGTATTTTCACATGCATGGACGAGTTCTGCTACTTTTCAGCGTTTCTTTAGCTCAAACCAGCACCTTTTCGTTCACATGGGTGAATGCAGATTTCGGATTTATGGGTAGAACGTTTGAGTGTAAATAACGTTCCAAAGGTAAATAAATGTTTTGAAAAACATGACGGTATCATGTCATTATATATCCACTAGAATACTAAAAAACGCATCTTTATATGTCAACTTGTAGACCGGTTTGTCATGAGGTCAGTTTCTGTGGATAAACACATTAGACAGAACATTTATATATTTATGCATCATAACCTGCAGACAGATCTCGGGTATTTTCATTTAATTCATAATCCAAGTCCTCAAAAAGCTTGGACTCATTGAGGCAATTTTAGTGCAAAGTGTAACCTAAATATCCCAAATAAGGGATAAACCTATGCAATTATATAGAAGCCATCAGAAAACGGTGTGTACTAATCATTAGGAGTGAAGGCGATTATATAGCCTAACAGGGGAAAAGGCTGCACACAATTTCATACAGGCTGTAACAGAGACAAATGTGATTAACCTTAGTGCGAAAAAGAAGGGGACACAAGAGCTGTTCATTTTGCTAATAGCCTATAGTACACAGGCTGTGATGTGCTGTGTAGCCTGTGATGTATAGGCTGTTATTAAGATTACTGTTTCACAGTTAATTATATGGGTATGATTCAATAATATAAACGTGGTTTAGAGTTTCAGAGAAATTAGGTTAGGTATTAGACTATTAAGTATTTGACTAATCCTTTTAGGATTACTTTAAAAATAATTTATAAGCATATAACATGGCTTTAATGGGTTTTTTTTTGTTTTTAGCAGACTCCATTAACTGTAAAATAAATAAATAAACAATCTAAATAAATAAATAAATAAATAAATAGTTTAATGGCTATGCTTCACGGACTCCTAGAGGATTCTGGACCCCACTATGAGAACCAAGGCCTAGTAGTAAGCGTATAATGTAAATTACACCTATATAAATGTGTATTTGAACTATTAGAATTAGCCTATAAGCCTGTTACATAAGTATGCAGCAAGATTGAAATGAATTGAATTGAGGTTGTCGTGCTGGACGGTGACTGAGTCTGAAAGCTTTCCCGCCTCTGACTCTCGCACTTCAAGCCCCGCCCCTCAGCGGCCGCGCGTGTTACGCAGCTCCGACGTCACTCGCGCAGTGTCAGAAACGTCATGAGTGTCTTACTGCCCAACATGGCGGACTTTGATACCATTTATGAGTTAGAAGAAGAAGACGAGCGAATAGTGAGTGAAGAGCACCTCGCCAGATACTGCCCCGAACCCGTGGTAATGCGAGGAGCCGGCCACATCACTGTGTAAGCAAACGAGCGCCGCAGAGCCGCCGCTTTGTGCCGCTGTGTTTCAGTCCTGCTCTGCTTAGCCTCCACGCTAGCGTTCAGTCTGTGCGTTTTCTTCTTACTTGCTTGATGGTAGCTCTGAAAATCCACGCAGGCCAGCCCTCACACACACACACACACACACACCTTTCAGTTTCAGCAGTGCTGATTCTGGAAGACCGAACAACGCTCCTTTCCGTCTTTTTACATGTGCACTGTTTTATTGCTAGCCTTGTTTACAGATGTCCTGTCATCTATAGCCCACTCGGCTCATTTGTTTATCGTGGATGTCTTCCGTAGCCATTAGGAAAATCACGTGCATAAAGTAGCTTACTTAACTTTTCCCCTTCAAAATTTGCATCTGCGCTAATTATGTAAACTGGGCATTATGTTTGTTTAAAAACCCAAAGAGTCCTGCACACATTGGCTTATTATCTTATCACCTTATCTACACAATGTACTGTTCTGTACCTTATCCTTCATGTCAAATCGCTCTCTGTGGGATCTGTAGTGCACTACATATGGTGCTAAAGCCATATTATGTCGCCTCGACCTAGTGCACTAAAGAGGCAGCAGGGAGCCAGTTGAGATTCAGCCCAAAGAATTATTCAGCAGGCAGTAATTCAGATCCTAATAACATTGATATGTATTGTACTGATTATTTTAATCTGCAACATTATTATAGCAAGCTAAGTCAGTTACTTGGCGCTGTGTCGAAGCCCTCAGATTAGTTTTGACATATGACATCTTTCCTATGTTATAAGTGACAGCATTTGTACTTGGGGCTTGTTGCGAAAAAAAAACCAATCAAATGTTACAAAACGCATGATCTGCACATTGGGGCAGATTGTTTTCTAATATTACCTTTACAGTCGCTTATTGCATGGTTTAATTATTTTTTGCATCACGAAACTGTCTTTTTCATGTTTTCAGCATATTCAAATGATATGAAGGAATCTTGCTTTACATGTAATTTCTGTACTTGTAGGTTTGGACTTAGCAACAAATTCGACACAGAATTCCCATCGGTTCTTACAGGAAAGGTAATGGTGCCTAAACACGTTTTAAAAATAATTTTGAAAATAGTCCAGAACTGAAACCTGGAGCATTTCAGTGAGTGCGCCATAGTGCAACTAATGCAAGCTGAATACACTAAAGTGAGCTTCTGTCAATGAGTAAACTGTCTAAGGGCCTGGCAGCCTGGGATCCCAGTGTTGGGAAGATACAGCTCCAGGTGACAAAATAATGAAATAAAGACTGTGCCGTGCACAAGAAAGGAAAGCTTCCTGGGTCGGATGCAGAGACAAAAAAGGTTGCAGGGGGAAGAGCAGGCTGAGGGAAGTGCGGGGCAATAAAATGTATCTCCAGTATTGTGACCTAGGGTGACATGTGATGGATGAGGTCAGGATTATGATGACTGAAGGTTGCAGATCAGGCCTGTAGGGCTTTATTCTGAGCTCTTTCACTGTTTGCAAAGAGACCTTTGCATCCTGTCATAAAAGATTACGACCCCGGTTTTATGGTGTACATACCCAGTGAGGAATGAGCAGCCATTCATGTTGTTTGGACGGTACAGCCACAGGCCGTGGGCTTATCTCTCTCTCTCTTTCTCTCTTTTTTTTGGTCCCACCTTTTTCTTTGAAAGTCCTGGAGCTTGGATGGAAATCTCATCTTCTTTTTTAAAGGAGGTCACTGCTAGAGATTTTGTAATTTGTGGAATCTTTGTGACGAGTTGAAGCAAAATGAATGCCATTTATATTTTCTGAGTATGTGCACATTTTGTATGTGTTCTCTTTTTGGCATGTGTCACTTGTGTTTAGCACACAGTTTTTCTTCTATTAGCAGTTGGCAGCAAGGTTATGTTCACACTGATGATAATTTGTGCTATTGGGTTTTTTTTGGCCAGTATTTAATTACCGTTGCTTTTTCCAGGTTGCTCCAGAAGAGTTCAAGACGAGCATAAACCGGGTGAATGCTTGTCTGAAGAAGAACCTACCGGTCAACGTGAAATGGCTACTGTGCGGCTGCTTGTGCTGCTGCTGTACTGTGGGCTGCAGTCTGTGGCCTGTCATATGCCTCAACAAGAGGGTGAGCCCCTCCTGTGTTGTGACTGGTTTATCCAGCCATGTCCCTTTTACTGCATTTAACAGTGTAATGATATTGTCCTTGGTGTTGAACCCAAAATAACAAGGTGTGTAGTTAGTGACGTAGTGCACAACTGCTATATTAAAGCAGGCTAGCTAAGAGGTGTGCTATGAAAAGTTTGAGCATCCACACCATGTTATTGACCATAACATGCAGCTTATGAGCTGGTTAAATAGGGGCCTCAGTCCATAAATGTCTCTAAAGTCTTAATGTGGGTGTTTTATTGGTATTTGCTAAGCACCTGTTTGAGGATTTTGAGGGAGTGATTACTGGCACGTTTAACCCCTGTGCGTTTCTCTGTTTGACAGACACGAAGATCCATTCAGAAATTGTTAGAATGGGAAAACAACCGGTTATATCACAAGGTAAGCAAATTTTACCTCAATACCACTAGAGCACTAAAGGAACGTGTCCAGTAGTTTGTGTGCCTCAGTAAATGAAGTGTTTAGATGTTGTTAATGGCTGTAAAATTAGCTGCTAAACTGTAAAAATGCCCATGTCCTTCACAGCTATTTTTGGCTGGGCTATTGATAGATTGCAGAGGCTGACCAGACTGTGCAGAGGTCAGCAGTAAAAGTGGCTTGTGTCTGAGGCCAGAGGCTGACACACTGCCAGTGTAGTGAGGAAACTCTTCTGAGCCTAACTGCTATTTGACCCAAGTGAACCTACATGTGTAAAGCATGTCTGGAGTGTTTGCATGGACTGGGAACTTGTAGTGCATTCACTAACTCCAGTGCTTTATATTTCTGCTCAGCTGGGACTGCACTGGAAACTCAGCAGAAGAAAATGTGAGAGTAATAACATGATGGAATATGTAAGTACTTATCGATGACAGATGTTAATGCCTGTGTAAACCTAAATAAATGACATTTGGTATCAGAAATTCAAACGACATTGTTAACATTTGAACATTTTCTGTGTCTCGTTTATCAATCGTTTAGTAAATGAGTAGCGTGTAAACATTTTAAATTCCTGCTGCGTTTCTCCTGTGTGAACGTCTCCCATAAATTTTCAAGCATGTTCACGGTACAACTGATTTATCTTTAGTTACGGCCACAAAACCCCATTATCGGCAAAGCTCACAAAGAGCTGCAAGTGACAAAATGGTGACTAAATGGCGAAAGAGTGCCTCATAAGCATGTCGTGTGTTAAATCTTGCAGTAACGCGGCTCAGTCATTGCGTCGTGCCGACCACCATGGGCACAGATGAACCGAACGCATTCTCCTTTTATAGGGCCATTACTTTACCTTTACCATTACTTTTGTCTTAATAGACTTATTTATTTATATTTAAAAATTTACTTAATACTTATACTTTAATACTTACTTATTTATATATTAAGTCAAGAATATGAAGTGACTGAGTTTCACAAAATGTGTAGCTCACATACAGTACTGTGCAAAAGTCTTAGGCACCCTGTTGTTTGTAGGTACAACTTTTATTATTGATGGGGTTTTTTTTTTGAGTCCTGCATTATTGAGTCTTTATTGAGGATTTATATTTCCAAATGTTACTTTTCCAACAAAAAAAAATAAAATGTTACACAAAACTGTTTGTATGTCAGTACCGAAAGCAACACATTACATAACAGAGCACTTTTCAGACAAAAAACATACTGAAGGCTGCTGGGTTTTGCATGAATAAAAGAAGTAAGTGTGACAGTCAAAGTCTCCAGAAGAGCTGTGGCAGATTCTCCAAGATGCTAAGATGCCTTTGAAAATAATGAAGATGTTTCTACATAAAAGATAACACTAGAAAGTGCAGTAAACAGTAATAAACTAAAGGAAGTCGGTATTTGGTCTTAAACAGTGTTCCCGGGTACAATGTGTGCAGCTTTATAAGGAAGTTAGCTTTTAAGTTTTACTGAGCGTCTTTGAGAATCTGCCACAGCTCTTCTGGAGACTTTGACTGTCACACTTGCTTCTTTATTTGCATGCAAAACCCAGCAGCCTTCATTATGTTTTTTTGTCTGAAAAGTGATCTGATATGTAATGTTTCACTTTCATTACTGACATACACAAGATTTTTGTATAACATTTCATTTTTTTGTTGGAAAAGTAACATTTGGAAATCTTTGTGCACTGACTCAGTAATGCAGAACTCAAAAAATCCCCATCAATAACAAGTTTTACCTCCAAACAATAGGGTTCCCATGACTTCTGCACACTACTGTATATAAGCACTTTAAACTTGATACTTATCTTTATATACAGTTGTAGTTACCTACATCCATTATATAATATCAAGGCTTTTGATTCATATTAGTGAGTCTTCTTATACCTTAAAAAAAAAATAATAATCAGGAGCTCTTGTGCAGTACAAAAATTTTCCCCTGAACTAATAGGATTTTCATGAATATCGTGTCTTGTGTAAATGCTCCGGTGAATGATTGAAAGATAAACTGGTTTGTAGCTTGATCAATGATGCCCATTGTTAGTAAGTCTTTGAAAATCAGTGGTCTGGAGTAAATTGCTGCTTATTATAATATTAATATTTCCTTTCCTCCTCCAGGTGATTCTTATAGAATTCTTACCCAAATATCCTATATTCCGACCGGACTAAGAGCACTGCGGAGGGATGCTGGTGCACGGCTCTCACTCCGCTCCTTACTTAGTGCCTTGTATATAAAGTTGGATTGAGGGTCTTCACAGGTGTCTCTGCGTGACCCCCTTTTTTTTTTTTCCTCCCCCGTACCTTGTACAGTAAAGTTTGCGACACTGTCACTTTGCTTTAGAGCAGATTTTGCACATTTCTGGATATGGTAGAAATGCTCCCCTGTTGCACCTGGAGGTTTTTGTTACATAAGATGATAAACAGTACTGTTTAAAAAGTGCATTTACCCCAAGAGCCATCCATCTTTCCCACCACCTACATGTAATATTGTTGATCAAATCAAGGCACCTCAAGGTGTGTATTTGCCTTATGATAAAATTCAAACCTTTTGTAATGGAGGTTGGATGAGGAACGGTAACGAACAGCTTGTAGTTTTAAAGCTGAAGTGAAACGTCACTTTGCTTTAGAGCAAAACTTGCCCAGTTCCTGACGTAGCTGCTCTAAAGCAAAATGAAAAGGTTCTTCTGTGCTGAGGATTGGGTCGGGAATATAAAGTAGCTAAAATCCTTGTCAGCGTGGTTTGTTTCCGTCTGCACTTTGTTGATGGTCCTCTAAAGAGGGGCAAGTTAAGGAAACAGACCATCGAATATTATTTTGGACAAGATGTACAGCCTAGTATTTCATGTTTACATAATGTAATTTAGCTGGCGATTAGTTTTCTGCCAATGTATTATTGTAACATAGTTTTGTTTATAAATAGCATCTCTGTAACTTTCCAGTCTATATGGACCCGTTTACCTAGTAAGCCATAAAATGTATGTACAAAATGCCAGTTAAAGCGAGGGCTGAAAATTGCACTTGAGCACACGAGGACATCCGGCTTTCAGTTGATTGTCCCTGAGGTGTTTTTTTTTTAACCTTGTGTTTTGAAAGGATAAGGTTGGACTATTAAAGATGATTTTGCCAATCGCAGTTTATTCAGAATAGTAAATGTCATTAATTTCAAAGCGAATTTCACCTTGTATGTATGCAGAAACATCGTTTTGTAGTCTCATTCTTCTTGCTTTCTTACATTTCAGCTTCAAATCCTCATATTGCTGTTTTTGGTGAAGTCCATATGCTGTTATACAGACGCAGAAACGTGGACTTTCACGCTCCTTTTTAATGTGTATTCTGATTCTCGCTTGTTAAACCCGCTTTGTATTTGCTCATTTTTCTAATATTAGAGGATTAGAGTGCCTCTTGAATGGAGCAGAATGTTTGGAGAGAGCTGTACTAAAAGACACCTAAACTTTGCCTAATTATTTGGAGAGAGACTAAATCTCTCAGCATTCTACTGCAGAGCTCCTGTAAATGTTTCTCTTTATTTCTGTGGCAAGCATAAATAAATCGTTGATTATAATGGTTTCGACAATTGTCATCCTTTATATAGGCATTCCAGTTTACAGTCACTAGCTGCATATGAATTTTTTTCATATTTGCATCGTTTTGCTGGAGAGAATTCACTTCAATATCAATGTACAAAAGGCAGAATTTGAGGCAGTGTTGATTTCAAGTACTGAAAAAAAAAGCCTGTATACAAAATGTAGCTTTCGTTTAGGGTTCTGTTTCCTGTTGACCATGATGTTACAGCAAAATTCAAACCTTGAAACAGACAATGAAATGTTCATGCAGTCTGATCTCCTGAGAAGTAGGTATAAACATGAATGAATAAGTTCAAAGTAAGTTGAATAATGTATTATTACAAATTTGCAAGTACATGATTATGCTGGCCTGTGATAATTTGC
Source organism: Doras micropoeus (assembly GCA_028566355.1). NCBI lineage: Eukaryota > Metazoa > Chordata > Actinopteri > Siluriformes > Doradidae > Doras > Doras micropoeus. The sequence goes on along the minus strand of JAOUQY010000038.1, from coordinate 20,606,862 downwards.
TTACTTTACTAATTTATAATTTTCTAATTAAATGGAGTAGCAGAGTGTACATGAAGCACGGATGTACAAATGCTGTTTAGTATACACTTTAGCAATTGAATTTCAGTAAAATGTGGATTCTAAGTAGGGTGGAAAGGGCGTAGAAAACAATCTCAGCTCAGCATATATTTACATTCTCACAGCTGCAAGGTTCAGCGCACACCACTTCATCGTTTCAGTGGTGGATAGATTTGTGATTGAAGTTGCGCTCTCATGGACACAGCATTACAGTGACAAACTGTTATAAACTGTTACACTGGAGGATCTGGCAGCCTGAAGAGGGCAGGCTAAGTCATGTTCAGGATATGCTGGACTGTGCAACGCAAATCAGTTTTACTCAACCTTCTTTAAACGTCGAGTTTTATATTGTACAAATCACATGGTAGCATCAAGTGCATATTGTTATTTTTGTAACCGTAGAACTTTAGATATTTTACTATGGAGATTTATTCCACAAAAAAAAAAGGTTTTTCATGTAGGAAATCAACTATGATTTGCAGATAAAGTACCTGAGGATTTTACTCACCTGCCAACTGCTTTTGCACAAGATATGACCTGTACTGTTTACTCCACTACATTCCCTACTGATTTTATATCTGCATGGTTAAGCATAATTCAGTGGTAAATGTAAACAGCGCATTCGTCAATTCCTCATAGAGTCAAGAGTGGTGAGAAGACCTACCACCTAAATAGGTCTGAATTGTGTGATTGTGAGTGTGTGATTGTATGCGAGTGTGTGTGTTTCAATCACAGATCTCACTGAAAAGTCCACTTAACACATTAAAAGGTCCAGTAAGAGTTTCTAAACATAGTCACTGTGCATAAATATTCAGAATATATACAAGGAAGAGAGGCAATGCTCTCCTTCATTTAAAATACTCTTTCCATCAAAAGGAGTGTGTAGAAGAGTCTAAATTATTATCTGTTTAGAACAAAATCATAAAATATATCTGAATCATTTATTATATAATTTTGGTAATAGCCCTTTTCTATTGCTGAGGGGACAGTGCTGTGAAGAAAGCAGAAAGCAGCACACATTCAGATCTAGAAAAAAAAAAAAAGAAAAATAGAACAAATGCAATTAACATAGCATTTTTGGTATCATAGCAGTTAAGGCAGTTGGTTTTTATACATAGACAAGTCATATCAAGACATTTGAGAAACAAATAGCCATGACATATAGTTTTACAGTTATGCCACCAAGCAACAGGCAACATCTATACGATATAAAGACCAGATATGTTCACAGAAATGCTAAAGGACAATAACAAAAATAATTAACATGTAATTACAGCCGTAAAATACGAACAAGCCTTTTGTATGCAGCATCATAAAAACATTTACTATTCAGTAATTTAACACAAATCACTAAGCTTGTCTAAAGTGTGTCTTTGTATTGGCCATTCTTTAAATTAAAATTCACCCATTTGGAAAGTAGTACAACAGTGGTACATGTTCCCAATCACAAAACACACAACTGCTGCTGTTACTCAAGGAAAATAAATGTTCAGTAAGACTGACCAATGCTTGTTAAATCTCAAATTAGCAACCGATGATGCCGTTTCCAGTGTCCATGTGCTTAAAGGTATCATACATTTCGCCAGTAAGCACAAGTTCACAAGGAAGGAGTAACTAACACCTCCAGACATTTTCCTTTCAGACCAGCCTGCGATTATCATTTAACTTTCTGCAATTTGTTGCATTTGTGTTGGATATAAAAATCAACAAAACCAGCTTCACAAAGTCATACCAGAGACCAGCAAGAACAATCAAATGTTATACGAGGCTGCCAGGCCAGGATACTACAGTAAGTGTGACTTTATTCCTCTGAAGCTTCAGCATAGGAATCAGGGATGAATTGTTCATGCCCACTGTAGTAGCTCCGTTCACAGCCACAATTTCATCACCACACCTGAAGTGAAGATAAACATAATTATTGAAGCAATTTCTGCAATATTTCTTGTCTAGAAACATTTCTAGAAAAAGAAAACTCATTAGCAGTGAGTCAAGGAACTTGTGGTATAATCTTGAATCTTCATTTAACCGAAAGTGAGCAACCTCAGTATTGTAAATAAACATTTTCAAGCTTGCAACTCAGATGATTCAAAATGCCATGGAACTGATATTTCAATGAATGACAGCTTATTTAACTACAACATTATGCTAGCTCATACATTGCAGATAATTGTCTGTTTAAAAAAAAACCTTACTTCAGACGACCATCAAAGTGGGCAGGCGTTCCAGGCACTATGGTCTTTATGAAGAAGGGCTGTTGCCCTCGACTTTCTTCATATCCTCCCACAATACTGAAGCCCCAGCTCTCATTGTTGGTTTTTAACAACACAATGTCATGGCACCAGTGCATGTGGCTTGTGAATTTAAAAAAAAAAAAAAAGTACACCTCATTCAAGTGAACATATTTGCATAATGGCATAAAGAGATGCACAATCAGTGCTTTCTTAACAGGAAGCAAAGTCACTAAATCACAGCATTTTATTGCACAATATGTCTAGTACCAAGTCAAGACAAGAGTTACAGTATAATCAATATTATAACAGACATTTTAAAATATTGGGATGGCAGAAGATAATACATGTACATAGATATACTGAACAATATCCATTACTCACCTGGGTAGGCCCAGCCAGCGGGTCCACAGAGGGGACCAGTTGATATCCTCCTGTCTGGGGTTCTCTGCTGTGTCCATTTCTTCTTGATTTGCTGCCTCTGCATCCTGCTCTTCCTCCTCTGTAATGGTACGGATGACGCGTAGTGTCACAGAGCTCTGGGCTGTCTGTGTCTTCAGCACAGACACGGCTTCATTATAAGTCAGCTGGGTCAAGTCGACGCCATTGATGCTCAGCAACACATCACCTGAGCAGACATCAGATTTATGTATTATGTAGTGTGTTAACAAAATCTGATGTTTGCTATTTAAATAACACATTTACACACTTTTGAATCCAATATCCAGTTGAATCCAATGTGCATCACTCATAATCAGATGTCTTTGAGTAACATTGCCAAAAGTATTAAACAAACACTTTGTTTATTTACACTTTCCAGTAATGAGGTAGTTGTGTATTAAGTATTTATTGTGCCTGAAAGCACATTACTGTCTGCTAACAGGTCAGCTTTTAAGAGCTGAAAATATCACATAATGGTCTTTTTCTTTGAGCTGTCCTTCTTTGAGAGATTGATGGAGCCAGACCCTCACAAAAATATGAGACTGCTGTATTTTTGCTTAATAACCTGAATTTTAGTCTGATTATATCTATTGTTCTATGCTGTAAACTGCAGAAAGAAGATGATGGATATTAGTGTGTATCTTGACACTTGCTATTATTGTTAACAGAGTAAAAGTAGGTGAAGCCCAAAAAAGTACTGTAATCTCTCTCGTTTATGCACTTATTCCCTTTACAAGAACTAGCAAAATGTCAAACCTGGTTTGATGGTACCATCTCTGTGCAGGCAGCCCACAGGCTGCACACTGGTAACGTACACAGGCAGCCGACTGCGGCCATCTCTCCCACCGGCGATTGTGATACCCAGTGAATGTCGTGGCTCCTTCTTCAAACTCACTGTCTTTTCCTGACTGGAGAATCCACCAGGAGGATCCTAATCACAGGCAACACACACACAAAAAGAAAATGGCTTTTAATTATTATAATTATGAAGACATCATTACAATATTGGTTACATTATATTTAAATAACCACCAAAACCACATCCTGTAGCCATGGATTAAATCAGTGCTGTCTTTAGAGCATAGCTGTTTTTCAATACTTTGAGTGGAAAAAAGTGAAAGCTCAAGAGATGTGTCTGAGTCCTGTGGTGAAAACATTTGTAAAAACAAACACTCCTCTGTTCTAGATACTGCTAGAAATGGAGAGAAGTGATAATGTGAAGAGCCTGACACACTGCCATCATAATTCATGACTAGTGGCAAAAACCACAGCTTCCACTATCTTCTCCCAATGTCTGGGGAACTCCCGAAGGGGTGTGGGGGGCCTTTTCCTACCCAGCAGGGGACCCTCCCTCCCAACAAGAGTAAAGGCTTCAACTCCGCAGGCGAAAGCTAACTGTCACCAGCTTTGATCCCAAGCCACAACCTAACCAGCAGAAAGGGAGAGAGAAAGCAGCACCCTAGGCCTTTTGATCACGAGCAAGGTCCAAAGATAGGGACTGGCTGCTTTAATCTCACCCTTACCAGCCTGCATCTGCTGCCTCTAGCTTTCACCTCCAAAGCCAGTGAGGAAGTGACACGGAAGCAAGCTGTGACAGAAAGCAGTGTGAAGAGTGCTTTAATGGAGAGAGATGAGAAACATACACACACAGCCACATGGTAGCACTGGACTTTAAAGTATAATCTGACCAGACCACATGACCAGAGCTGGTTTCTCAGCTTCAAGCTGAATAAAAAATAGCCTCTGTTCAGGTAGCTTATTTCCACTGTAGAGCTGAATGGTTCTGACACGAGTATGGGTGTTCAGCTTGGCTGGTAAACGCTATCGTATGAATATTATACTGCATACAGAGTGGCAATTTATTCAGGCTTGCCAAGGAACACTTCTTTCCATCATTTAGAATCATGAAGCTGTACAGTTGGTTCTTAATTTAAGAGAGAAATGTAAATGTAAAAAAACTGAAATAAAACAAACGTATATTTATGTTTTAAAAAAAAAACCATAAATATAGTCACTGCCTTACTGTGATTATACTGTATGAGGTAGTCAGAGATCAGACATGGTTTAGTTACTTACACTGATCTGCAGTGGACTTGATCACAGAGTCTATCCTAACATCACATTATTAAACATTACAAAATATACTTCTTTTTATCCAAGCTATAACTACAAAGTCCTTGTAAAAACTGTATTGTCGCTTTACATTTAGTCTTTTTAAGCATATCCAACAAGCTCACATGTGGACATTATTTATTTCTGTACTTCCTAACCAAGTGAGTGTTCAACAGCTTAAATATACCAGTAGGTGGCTGAAGGTACCGTTCTATATCCAGCAACATGCAGTTGTTTTCAATCCCATGTTAAAATTTCTTGTCACTTGCTTTTCCAGACACACCATGACCATTTATTGTATATATGTTTAACAACAATTTGGCTCTACAATGGAAGAGTGGCTAATCAGGTTAAATACTAACAAAAGTAAAGTTTACCTTCATGAAGGTGGAACGCCGTCTGAAATACTGGTTCTCAGCACCTCTCCTGGGTCCTCTGTTCTGCAGCTCACTTCCCTCCTCAGTGGACTCTGGCTGCCTCATCACCACAAAATTGACTCGTACTTCACTTGCCTGGTCATGCACAACAACCAAATAAAGCATGCGAAGTTAATTTGGGGGAAATGCCCAAATTACACAAGGTACTATCAAGTGTTGGAAAACAACCCAATAGATAGAAAACAAATAAGCTAAAAAGGTTCACCCCTCAGCCCCCAGAGTATTTCTACACACCATTACTTTATTTAAAATGTCAGGTATTATTTTTTAGGCAGTGATTATTACCAAGCTGTGGCTTTTCATTCTCATTCTTACACTGGAACAACGATTACTGAACATAATTATTAAACTGTTGTGTAGCTATAACACTATAAAATGAGTACACGGACATTCATTCAAGCATCAGCAGAGCAAATACTGATATATAACCAAAGAATGTCAAGACAATCACAAATCAAGTAAGAACTAAATTGGGATTTAAGAAGTTACTGTAGATTTTGCAATTGGTCATGGCACCAAATCTTTAACTTGTAGACCAACACTTTTTTTTATTACTTTTTAGTGACAAGTGGTTTGATGTATATACCTTACACAATTAGATTAGTTCATGTTAGATATTTTTGTTGCTTGTTCCTTGTCAGTAAATGTACATCCAACATTTTACATTTTCTGAGCCGTGGTCCTACATATTTTAGTATTTTCTCTGCTCTAACACACCCACTTCAATGCAGAAAGGGCAGTGAGTACTTGAGAACCATTTATTTAGCACATAGCATCTTCCTCACGGTACCTGGATGATCTGAGCGGCGCTCTCTGGTGTACCATGTCTCAAATCATGGCCGTTGATGGCCAGCACTTTGTCATTGTTGCGCAGTTTGCCATCTTTGGCAGCCAGGCCTCCCGGCAACAGATCTAGGATAAAGACACCCAGTTCATCTGACTTGCGGATTAGCTTGATGCCGAGGGGCTCGGAGCGATCACGTTTCACCAGCGCCACCTGGATCACCGTGCCCGGACTGTAGGAGGGTTGAACCACAGGATTGGTAGAAGGCTGCATATGGTGCTCAGGCCTTGGCTTAAAGCCCTTCTCTTGCATAACTGTAAGCCTGAGAGCAGAACATGGCCGCTGAAGCACAGAGATGGCTTGAGCATGAGTGACAGAGGTAAGGCTCACATCATTTGCCTGCAAAAACAAAATCACAACGTGATTAATTAAAGGCACCTTTACACAGCAGGCTGGCTTTCAGAATGCACAAAGACAACATAGTTTAAGGTTATAATTCCAAAACTTTGTTTTGCCATTAATAAGACATTCTAAAGCAAATACTTTTTGCCTCCCAAAAGTATGCATAACACAATAGTATGAACTTCATGAATTTCTCTGCCAAGGCAAAAATCTATAACAAGCAGTTGAAACTTGCCCCAAGACAAAACAGTTTTGCAATATGATCCACTTTGTGGGAATTTTTTTGGGAAGTTACCTCAACATCTAGTAACTCCTTAAAAAAGAAAAATTCTGGTGATCTAAAAACAATGAACTTATTTATGAGTATGGCTGGGTGCTGAGAGCTAGTATTTCAAGAAATGATAAATCTATTCTTCACTGGCTCCATCAGATCCAAGTCAAAGCGCACCACTTGGGTTACAGCTAATTTTCAGGGCGCCTGATGGGGAAAAGAGGCCTTGTACAGATTTCCAACATATCTGATTGGACTAAGAGGGGCCAGGATGAGCAAAAGGCTTTTATTCATTCTGCCTAGAACAGCCTAACTATATGCAAGGCCAGTCATGTTGGTTTGGTTTTTTGTGGCTCTGCATTCCATGACTACAGAAATCCTAGCAGAGGTCTAGATTGTGGAAAGAAAGGAAAAACTGTGGGCAGAAAAAGAACAAAATGGCAAAAGAAAAACAATGCTCCGCTAAATGAATAACCCAAATATCCTAAAAAAGCATGTAAACACAATGTTACCATCTTTAAAATTAATAATTAATCCAAGTGAAGTACATTTTACTGGGCAAAGCTGCAAAATTTAACCAAGCCCAAACATAACCAAGTTCAAAGGTTAAAACTGCACACTTGAACATGACTAAATAAATAATCATTCAATTTTTGAAACTTGCGCATTGTCAAACAAATAATCACTGCCATGTCTCAATTAATAAAATTAAAATAATAAATATAATATAAATAATGATGTATACCCAGCAATGTCGAGGCTAAGCCAAAAATATTTTCCTTTTAACTAGTCAGTGTGACTAAGCTTAAGATAAGCAACTATGAACATTAACCTATGAACAGAAAGCTTTTTTTTCCAAAGTAGTATGGAAAATAGTTTCCTGCTGAACATCAGCAGAGAGTTAAGATTAACAGCACAATGGCCCACAGCCATGTGGACACATTATCCATACATACGGAGGACAGTGAAGAGAGTTATGCAACTGTGTAGGTTCATTCTCTTGTAAGCTACTTCTATACTTTACAATGAGGGTGTTAATAAATTAATTTAGACCACTGCTTACATGGCAAATCTACTGCCAACTACAGAAAGCATCACAACATTCAGTAAATACAGTCAAATATCCTTTGTCCTAAGCACCTGGCTGGAATGCAAAGTCACTGTGTACACTGGGTGTGAACTCTGACAACAGGTAAGGAAGAAAAGAATGGATATTGTTATGGCACAGAGAAGTCCTGCAGGGAGACAAACCTGATCTCTTCTAAACAGACACGCAAAGAGATTGTGTCTCACCTCAGATTCTAACGTGTCTCACCTCTAGAATGTGATCCCCTGGGGCGAGTTTGGCATCACGGGCAGCCACAGAGTCACGCACAATCTCCTGAATGACAATATTGCCCAAGGGTGTGTCCTTCCCTCCGACTATGCGTAAACCCAAATCTTCCCCTGGTTCCTCACGAAACAGCTCGACAATGTTTGCTTCTGCAACGAGACTGGACCTGAGGGGAGCTCCTGGGAAAAAGAACGAAAAATATTATAACTATTTACACTTTCACGTAGAACACCTTGTTCCAAATTGAATGTATCACTCAGTTGTTTGGTTGGATGACACCTGAGGATTGTGTTTGTATAATCATCAGTCAGAAGAATGACTCACTCACAGCATAGACAAGGGTGACACCGCTATGTCTAAAATAATCATTTGGTTGCCTGGTGACTCTATTTTATGTTTTTTTGTGTATCCATGACTCCTAGCAGAGATGAATAATGGAGTGAATGGCATGATGTAGACATGTTTTCAGACAGCAGACAGTGATAATGGGATGACTGCTTCAGCAGTATGATATCACTGAGATTTCCCAGTAATCCCAAACTTTCCTCCCACACATGGAATCGCCTCATAAAAGACACCAACTGTTTTGCTTTCTAACCAAGAGTCAACACAGCTGCAAATCCATTTCCTTCTCTTTTCACTGGCTTCTGTAGGCCCTTCACACTTTTCTTCTCTTAACTGACACAAACTGACAAGGTGTTACTCTGACACATTGAGTCCTAACATCACCAATAATATCCACTTACACTATTTTCTGTAATTCTGCAAATACACACATTCAAAACTATGAATACATTTACATAACTAATATTATATAAGTAAAACTGGCAACAAGGTCTGGGTTAAATTATACTCAACCACTCATCCAGGATTCCTAATCAATTCCAAGAGCCTGTTAAATATGTGAAAGATACGTTACATATATCTGGGTTTTGGTTTGGGAAAGAATAACAGAATGGTTTTTACCATCCTCTGCCTCCTCAAAAGCGGGATTGACCATGCCAGGCTCCGAGGGTCCACGAGGAATAGTTGTACGTGTGGATACTGGGTTGGATTTGGTGTCAGATTCTTCCTCTGTCTTGCTTCCCTTCACCTCATTCCAAGGGGGTCTCTTCCTCTTCTCAGCCTCTCCCCTGAGACGCCTGAATGCAGGGCATCTGGAAAGGAGGAAGTGAAGAAGAACCAACAAAATGAGAAAAAAAGATAAGGTGGACAGACATATAGCATGAGAAAGCCAGAATGCAGAGCACAGAAATCCAGACAGGGAACATTAGCAAGCATGGTTGATTACTCAGTGGTATGTTGGTAATTAACCTACAAAACATTAATTATGGAATGGCAGTAGCAGTAACTAAAAATAACTATCATTAATCCAGCCATGTCTTGTAAATGTCTTACATACAAGTTTCAAACAGGAGTGGTGAAATTCAAGCCCATTCATTTCTTTCAGTGCTACATTAGCTTGCACGCACATGTCAGTGTTTGTCTTAACAAGCCTTATTTCTCTGGTGGTTGAATTAATTGGAAGACTTGGGCTTATCTGGCACATAGTAAGAGCGTGAAAGGAATAGAAAAAAAATGGCTATTCTACTCCACTGCAGGCAGACAGGTCAGTCTAGATCAGGATCAGGTCTGACCAAGTAAATGTCCTCCTCCTCCCCCTTCCTGAACCCTCCCTGCTAGCTGTGTGTTTACACTGAGCCTCTCCAGCCAACATAAATTACCCTCCAAACAACCTTTAGACCTTAACATTACATCATGATGGGTCAGATGATAAGTAGGAGGCCAAGCCAACGCTGGGGCCCAAATAAGTGTCCGCTTCCAATTATATTCCAGATATAGTGCACATGATCTCACAAAAAGAGGAAATGGCTTGTTTAGTGCAAATGTTTGATATAAGAAGATTTTTGAGTGGTTGCAGCAATTAAGGTCGACGTCTGGCCTAAATCAATCTGTCAGACCCTCAGGTATTTGACTGTGGTTGATTATGTACTAAATTACTAAAGTTAAGCTTAGTCAAATCTGCACCAAGCATACAGAGATAAGCTACATTCCAGGATGCCTGAGCATGATTTTCATCTTTGTATCAAGGGGAATTACTAAAAATGTAAAACACTGTTAATATACTACATGTAGTAATACAGAACAGCCAGTTTTCACCCTGTAGATTGAGTAATAATTGATTAGCCAGCTCATCCACTTCTGCACCCCACTTTTAACCACATATCTGACCACAGAAATAAGACTAAAATGTTGACCAGGAAATTAAGCCTTTATTTTGAAAACTGAGTATATTATTTCCAAACACAGCAATATCTTAAGACCGCCTGTGAGGCTATCACATCTGTATTGCTTCTTTTAAGGAGAACCATTTCAGAACCATAATCTAAAAGATGGTGAAGAAAAGCAAAGCACCTCTTCTCAGCATTTCAATCCAAGAGTCATATTTGGCTTTTTGTCTGATTTTTCTCCCTAAATCTGTCATGACCAATTTCCACCCATCAGGCATCTCTCCCCCATCATATGACAGCTATCAACTAGGGAGGGCAAAGGCCAAGGCAGGTGAGGCAGGTGACGCCAACTGCATCTTTGCGAACTGTTACTTATGCAATGTAAGGGGATGGTGTAACACACTAAGAGGAAAGCACTTCAGCATGAGCTCACAAATGCCCATAACTGGTTAGTGTCACTGTGATTTATAGGGGAGAGGGAGTATGCCACCCCTCCCTCCCTGAGAGCATGGTCAGTTTTGCTCTTTGGATTCCCAGTCACAGATGGCTGGAGCAACATTGGGATTCAAACTCAAGATCGCCGGCTGATAGGACGAATGCTTTTCTTTTATACCACTCAGGAGCCCTTGCTAAATTTATTTTAAATAAATTTGTCAAAGATTTTTGTATTAATTAAATAATGACACCTCTGCATTTTTATCAGTTTTTAGTTGCATTTAATGAACCTCCCCAAAATCAGCCTCCGTTTTTCTCACTCGAAGTTAATACAAAAAACAGTTCACAAAGCACTGCAGGCAATAAGGCTGGAGTAGTGGCCATAGACATTTCTGACACACCAGTTCATCATCCAAAAGACAAAAATTCTAATGATACAGTTCTAATGATACATTTCTTGCTTTTAGGGTGGCCTGAGTTCAGGTTACTGTCTGTACGGAGTTTTGCACATTTTTCTGCATGTCTGTGAGTATCACACACACCTAATCAAAAACATGGTATGTGGGTTGGTGATTCTAAATTTCTCCTGGTGTGAGTGCATGAGTGTGTGTGCGCAAGGTGTACTACAATGGACTGGCACCTGTCCAGGATGTATTCATACCTCACACCCATTGGGATAGGTCCAAAGATGAATGAATTTCTTGCTTTTAACCTTTGGCACATTTTTTTTTCCCAAAGATGGATGGAATTTGAATCAGTGAATGGAGATAACAAAAAAATATCAATCACACTATAAAGCAACAAGTCATCAGAGCCTAGCAATGCACACTCAATGGCCAAGAGAAGTCACCGAAAAGAGATCAGTTAAGACCGTAAGCAGGAATCATTATGCTAGAACTGCCTATAAAATTACATTGAATATGCAATGTTAACTTATAGTAATATGATTACTACTGTCTTTTTTGTGGAAGCAACAAATTTTGTGGTCAAAGAGGTGTCTTCAATCCATCTGTTTAGGTAGTTCATTAGATAGTGTAAATTTAAATGGATTATAAAAGAATGTTTTAGCTGATAACTGATAGCAAAAGCCTTGCTCCAAATGTTCCTGGGATAGGCTCCAGATCCATGACAACCCTGACTTGGATAGGACTTACTGATCATGAATGAATGAATTGATACGGATTATAAGCTATATGCATATTCGCTGTCACGGCTAGTTACAGGAGTTTTGAATTTAAAATGCTACCTATACAAATAGAATGAAGACCTGTATGGACAAAACTCACTGCTTGTGCAAAAGAAAAAGAGTAGCTAAATATAGCCTCAAGCAGTAATTTAGGGGTCAAAGCAATTATTGGAATGTCTGGAAGAAGGTGCTATCATTTCATGAACACTATAAGACAATCTGAAAAAGGACACTTACAGACCATTGCATCAAAGCAGCACAGTAGATTTCAAGTTGATTGTACAAACAGTTCCTGAGTAACAGTGCTTTTGCCTTAGCCTCATTCCCTCTAGGCTGACACCTGCCAAGTTTTTACCATTTAAGAGAATCTGAAGGTGGTCACTAACAGACCTGTGCCACAATGCAACATTTGAGAGTAAATTTAAAGTTGACTGAACAAACAGATCCTAAGTAAAACTTTTGTTAGCCATGCCCCCTATTCTCCACCACATATTTGCACAGAATCATGTCCTGCATAAGTCCAGAAAGCTAAAAATGTTGAGGCATTTGTGATAAAGGTGTTTAAGTGAAACATGCTCCGATTCCTAATGAGGAATTGGCATGTGGCAGCTATACTATGAACAAATGTCAAGATGTTTTTGATAACTATTGGGCTTCAGACACTTGTGAATATATTGACACCAGCAAAGCACAAATTACACAAACTGACTTGAAATGAGATGGGTCAGGCTAATTACACCAAGAGGCAAATTTGTGCGGAATGAGAAGGGAAATTAAGCAAAATAGAAATATTGTGTGTCAAGCTTCGTAATGAAAGGTAAATGTAAATCCTGTAAAATGTGTGCTGTAAGCTGATTGGCTGATGGCGGCCATGTTTTAAGCTTAATACACCCATTACAGTAATACACCCGTCACTATCAGTCTGAAGCAGCAACCTTTGCATAAGATGCAAATTAGCTCAAATCTAAGTGGGCAGGGCTTATGGGTTCTTTGAGGCTTTTCTTTTCAGGTCAAGCCAAGGAATATGTGGAAAGAAGAATTTTCTGTGTCTGACATTGTGGCGGAGAGGAGATACAGACCAAAATATTTGGTGCCTCGCTATAGAGCGATGTAGCGGGGGTACTACCTAGTGACTGAGCATTGGTCATTTAGGACCTACAGGTTTGTCTGGGCAATGTGGAGAAAAATAACAATAAGGAAAACTCCACAAAGACAATAAGGTTCCTACAGCTACTCTGCTTGCAATAAAAATATTCATATTTCTGCCAAGGTGTAATATCCACCTTCAGCTGGACAATAGGCTTTAGGAGTCAGATTTCAGTCAATATGCTGGCAGAGGTGAGGCTTATTGTGTAGAGAATCAGTGGAAAAAAACACGAGTATGTTTCACTGATATCCTGATGTAATGTGGCCACACCACCCCCCACCCCTGCCAAATGAGATAAATGTGTTGTAGTATTTTATTTTTAAGTTGCATGCATAAAACCATTACATTTACAAAAATAGCAAATATGGTTGCAAATAATGTATTATATATGCACAGTCCTAAGCGAATTTTTTTTTTATGTTCACCCATAATATGCACAATAAGTATATATTACAATATGGTGCACTATGTAGCTCATACACTGACCTGTTCTGCAGATGAGGCTGTAACTCACAGCGCTGCATGCTCTGCTGGCACTCATTGTGGAAAGGACACAGCACGGTGAGCTTATCGAGCAGGTTGCGTACCAGCAGGCTGGCAGACCGGCACTGTTGCAATGCCACTCGTTGCCGGTCCACGGGGCAGAAGTCCTGTTCACGCAAGAAGCTGCTCAGGCACTGTAGGCAATATGTGTGCCCACATGGTGTGTCCACAGGCTGAAGCAGTGGCTGTAGACATATGTGGCACACCAGCTCATCATCCACCTCATCCTGGTACTCATAAATGTGATTATCTTGGCTTTCGTGGCACTGCCCACACTCTTTGCACACCCGCCCCCAGGTCAAGCTACCCGGCGATGCCAGTGCCTTCTGCTCCGCCATGGTCCTGCAAACTCTACACACTCTAGATTGGAGATGAGTCTTCAAATCTCCACTATCTCTTTGAGCCTTCCTTGTCCGGCACAAAATCTGTCGAGACGTGTGTTCAGTCCAGAGAAGGAAGAGGCATCCGCTCTCTTTGTCTCCTCATCTTACATTTCTGGAGAAAAAGAGAACAAAGGAAAATGTGGCTAGTGGAGGTTCTTTTTTGGCTCCTGCCTGGCTGGACAGGAAATGACACAAATCCACTTAACAGCAACAATATGCAGAGTAAGAGGGGCAGCTGTATCCTCAGCACAAGTTTCCTCAGGAATCAAAGTTTGGTTGTATGTCACAGTTCACTTGCCAATTTCTGAAGGTCCTAGTACCATACAAAAATAATGAATTATAGTCACAAACTCATATCCAAACTGCACCAAGTATCAATGACAAAGCCTTTTCATTCCAAGTCACTGTAAACAAAGGATTTCCTCTATGCATTTGAGGCAGTAAATGTTATTCAAGATTTCTACCCACCTCACAGCAAATGATGACAAGACTCCAGGAAACCAATCCATGCAAAAAGGGATTCAAATTCAGCTACAGTGACTGCCATGAATCTGAATGAAACTAAAACTGTACACAAAACCATGCGGCCAAAGAGAACCGTGTGACTAGCTAGGCTGAAGCCGCTGAAGCCGAGTAGAGAGTGGTGTTTAGTGTCTTGCCATACAGACAGGAGGAGGGGTCAAGTTATGTGTGCGTGTGTGTGCGTGTGTGCGTGTGGAAAAGGGGGAGTTCATGTGCTGATATCACACAAGCGTAGGAAGAGCATTTCAAGAAGCAGTGGAGGAAGATCAACATGACTGGCCCACGTGCAAACATTACTTTTAAGCACAACAGAATATGCCTGAATTAAATGCAGTATTTGTATGCACATAATCCCTGACAAACGGTCACTAAAACAACAGTCAAAATGAGACTGTGCCCTTTCAATGTGGTAAATCTAGTTCAAATGTCACAGCCTCAATTCCAAAACCAACCAGAACAGACCCTAATAATAAACATGCACAGGCGGACAAACTGATGATAAATCAGCTGTTTTAACTTATACCAGAGGTCACTGACAAACAGGATGCAGTTACTGAATGACAAATCTAGCTTTATTTTTTAACAATGTAACAGACAACAGTGAACTTACCCTTCCCACTGGAATACAGGTATCGGTTTTCTCACATATCAGTATCTGAAGCATTCACCGTAATGAATATGAACCACAATCAGCAAAACTATACAAAGCCTGGAATGATTTCTACTAGAAATAAACAGATACCTTTTACGGCAAATCACCCAATAAGTACAGCTAAGGGAATAGGCTTTATGAACAAACAGCAAATAGCTTCATCTCAAACTAACTCTTTCAGCACATTAGTCTGCTTTACAATAGCTAAACTAGCTAGCTGTGTACAAAAATGATAGGGCACATAACTCAAATAGCATTATGATGTATTTAGTATAAGACACATTATATGGTGCAGTCATCTGACCAATTACACCCATATGTGCTTGTTGAACATCCCATTTTAGATTCAGTTCCCCCTTTAGCCCGGAAAGGCTTTCCACTCAATTTTGGAATGTGGCTGTGGGAATTTGTGCTCATTCCGCCACAAGAGCATCAGTGAGGTCAGGCACTGGTGTAGGGTGAGGAGGACTGGGGCGCAGCCAGCATTCCAATTCATCCCAAAGGTGTTCAGTGGGGTTGAGGTCAGAGCTATGTGAAAGCCATTCGAGTTCTTCTAATCCAAGACATACAGGTGTGATGGTCAGGCATCCAAAAAACTAAACCACACATCAAAAGTATTTGCAGTGTGGCAGGGTGCATCATCTTGCTGAATGAGGAAACTGCCATTAGGGAATACCATTGCCATGTACTTGGTCTGCAACAATATTTAGGTAGGTGTCACATGTCAAAGTAACATTCATATGAATACCAGAACCCAAGGTTTCAGAGCAGAACATGGCCCAGAGCATCACACTGCATGGGCACTCTGACTGGTCTGCAGCTATGCAGCCCCATATACCACAAGCTGTGATGCACTGTGCGTTCTGACACCTTTCTATCTTAACCAGCATTAACTTTTTCAGCAGTCTGTGCTGCAGTAGCTCTTGTGTGGGATCTGACCAGACCAGCTAGCCTTTGCTCCCCACTTGCATCAGTGAGCCTTGGGTGCCCATCATCCTGTCAACAGCTGTCCTTCCCTAGATCACTTTTGGTAAGTACTAGGCACAGCATACTGGAGAAAACCCCACACAACCTGCTGTTTTGGAGATGCCCTTACTTAGTCACTCAGATCCTTACGGTTGCCATTTTTATTGCTACCTACAAATCAAATTGAGAACTGACTTGTTGCCTAATATATTCCTCCCTCTGACAGGTGCCACTGCAACAAGATAATCAATGTTATTCACTTCACCTGTCAGTGGTTTTAACCTAATGGCTGATCAGTGTATAAATATTTAAACAAGAAAATTAGTCCAAACCTTCTTCAAATGAACAAATGTGTAATGGTCATCGTCAGATTTTAAACACCTACTGAAACCATGTGGTCTGAATTGAAGAGGTGTATATAAAAAATTCATATTGCAATGAAAATTAAAATTGGCACACTGCATGAACCGGCATACTGCCCAGAATGAACTTCTTTATTTCTGGAAGTTCTGAAAAAATGTCCACAATACAGCTGTGAAAAACAAAAGCTTTATTTCTTCTCTAGGAGGAAGCAAAACTGAGATGTAATATCAGGGGTAAGGAATGCAGTTTAAACGCAGTGCTGAATATTTGTGGATTTAAGTTTTGTACATAGCTACCTGATTTTATCCTATAACAGCTGGAAGGTCCTTCTGTTTCGAACAATCTGTCTCTTATTTTTGAGTGATAAACAGGAACATCTATGTTGTTGTGATTATTCTGAGTATCATGGTTCAATGTCCCTTCTCTACTAAGCTATGGCTCTGAACCATGACCACTGTTTAACCCTAGATCCCAACATCTCAACAATGCTAATCAATAAAGGTCTACATGCATATGGGTACTGTAAAAGTGGGAACCTAATTGCACATTGATCTGAGCATAGCAAAGCATGAACATACTATAAATCTAAAGGAGAGGGTTAGTGGAATGATTTTCCACACAGTTATGAATGCAAATAAATATGATATAAAATATTCTTAATATATGCTACTTAGGCCGTGTTCATAGAGTGTGGTTTTAAAACCACAATATATAGGTCCCATTTAATGATCCATTAATTAACCTCAGCCTGGCTAAAGGTTCACCAGCTAAATATGGGCTTGTTTGCAAACTAGGCTGCCTGATAATTTCCATAACAATGCTATACCAATAGTGTAAGACTGTACTACCATCCATATCTCTCTAAATATAAAACTCACCCTCTATATAAACATCTTTCAGTGTACACACCGATATCCGTGTTTCTCTTCACTCACGTATGCTATACCAAGTGTGTACCCATCAGCTGCCCGAGACAATAAATCAAAACAATTCACTTGATACCATCCCAAAACATCTATACATTAAGACACCTATAAGAGATACAGATTGCCATTCCATTTGTTAAAACAATATCAACTGCTTCATACAACAATATGACCAGTGAAGTTACCAACCACTTTACACAAAGCCATACAGCTAAAACAAGACACTTCCACCAACATCCACATGCAACTTTATTAACTGTAATTTGCACACGTCTTGCTTAAATTGTTGTGAAATCCTGAATGAGCCTGGTGCAGTCCAGAGATCCAACTACTAGCCTGTCATATTAACACTGATAATAAATATAGACAGAAAAGTGTCAGAGTGGATCGCCGACCAGACTGTTGCACCCAAATTGCCCACGTGTCTGACCTGCATGCCTGTCAGGAACAATGGATATCGTCCGCTCTCGGAGCATCAGTCAATATCAAGTAGCTTTCCAATTCTGAAGGGAGGAGGTGCAGCCTAATAAGTTAACAAAGCTGCTGTCCACCACCTATAGAGAAAATTGTAAATCAAAGTAAATGAGAGTGTCCGGTTTGAAAAGCTTTTCTCGATCTGACTGGAAGACCATGAATCACTCACTCCACCACTACCTTAATAAATAAACGAACAGCCCCATAGCAGTCCATACCGCTTATGTGATTATAATTCAGGCAGAAATGATGTATTCCTCATGAGCAAGTGCTCGGTGGTGGGAGAGGAAAACACTCAGACAGGGACGTCAAATCATCACGCCACTCGAGAACGCCACCACTGCCGATGACTGCATCGTTCCTGTCTGTACAATATATTAAATAAACCTATTAAAACATGAATACAAATAAAAAAAAACATTCACGATCCTAATGCTTTCTTTCCAGCCCAATTCCCACTAACAGCACAGGCTACTGTTGTGAAGGGCAGTCAAATCACAATATCTGATTTTACACTTGCCAAGCAGAAGGTAAAGCTATAATAAAAGAAGGTTGCCCAAAAAAAATTATATTCTGTATACTGCTTGGTAAATACCAACGGCTTTACACAAACACTTTAAATGACATACACGTGTACGGGAAGAGATGGGCCACAATTCTGCAGGCCATTGACCTGACACCTGAGCATGGCGCTATAAATCATTTAGCAGGTCAGCTCAGAGAATCTGTTTGCAAGCGTGACAACAGGCTAAACTTTATGCTAATGAAGCTAAAAGAAACAGAAGGCTATACAACAACCAGTACAATCAGGTTGCAAGGTAATTTGTTAACTAAACTTCTTCATACGACAGCAAGCGCCTCTTCATGTCCTTAAAGGCGCACCGTGTAACCGGACCAGCGCTGACCGAAACCTCTCTCTGGAAGTCATTAAAGCCCTTAAACCGAATCAGGAGATTCTTAATTAAACTGAAAAACAGAATAAAATGCATTTCTAATAACCTATGCACTGTTTGCTAGCCGTCGTTTGAGTGGGGAAAAAAGAGAAACTACAGCCTGTTTGGCGACACACAGACCGAAACTCGCCTTACCTGAGAGGCTTTTCCGGAAGTGGGCAATAAAACAAAAAAAATGTTTTATTGTTGCCTGCTTTGACCCTAATGTAAAGACTGTCCTGTCGTCGAAATGATATCACCTCCGTTAGCCACAAAGACTCCAGGGGTTATTCCTACAGGTAGTTTTATTTCATTGACGACGCAGTTTCGAAAACAAACCAGCAGGCAGTGACGTGTGGACAGGAAGTGTGCGCAGGTAGGGCCAGGTGTGCCGTGACGCCAGCGTGCAGCGCGCGAAAATGCACATGTGCACGAGGACCGAAGAAACAATTCAAATGATATGATTACAATCCTTCGATAACTCGTTTTATAAGTGGTTATTATTTTGTTGATAAAGTTTTGTTACAGTTTTTAATCCCAGAAGGCGCATTTCCCTCTAGTCATGTTTACATCATCTGGAAAGTTCTTTGTGTTTTTGGTTAAATTAATCGTGACGCCAACTGAATAGTTTTAAAAAACCCACACAGACCCACAAGTTTTAGGTAAGCAAAATGGTTTGTCTATAGTTTTTTTAAATACAGAATTTTTGTGTGTTTATTGCAAAACCTTTTGGCTTTTTTAAATCACAAGTTCATAGTCTGAGTTGTGTTTTACACACACACACAAATTACATGAAATTATGTGACTTCATTCATGTGACATCATATAAAGGAGTGTGATCAGCATCAAACAGGAACCTGACCCCAAACATTTTAAAGCAAGAAAAGTACCTTTGCTTTGGATGGGTTTTTTTATAAGGTTATAATACACCCCCAATTCCAATGATTTGGACGTTGTGTAAAACATAATTAAAAACAGAATACGGGCGACACGGTGGCTCGGTGGGTAGCACTGTTGCCTCACAGCAAGAAGGTCCCTGGTTCGATCCCCGGGTGGGGCGGTCTGGGTCCTTTCTGTGTGGAGTCTGTATGTCCTCCCCGTGTCCGCGTGGGTTTACTCCGGGTTCTCCGGTTTCCTCCCACAGTCAAAAGACATGCACATTAGGTTGATTGGCGTCTAGATTGGCCCTAGTGTGTGAGTGCGTGCGTGAGTGTGTGAGTGAGCCAACCCTACGATGGATTGGCGCCCTGTCTAGGGTTGTTCCTGCCTTGCGCCCTATGCCGTGGGCTAGGCACCGGCTCTCCCGTGACCCTGAAAAGGAATAAGCGGCCAAGAAAATGAATGAATGAATGAAAAACAGAATACGATGATTTGCAAATCCTTTTCAACCCATATTCAATTTAATACAAAGACAAGATTTTAAATATCTTGTAAAACAAGATATTTAATGTTCAAACGGATAAACTTTATTCTTTTTTTGCAAATATTCACTCATTCTGAATTTGATGCCTGCAACACGTTCTAAAACAGTTGGGACAGGGGCGTGTTTACCGCTGTGTTACATCACCTTTCCTTT
>JAOUQY010000038.1:20430049-20441347 GCA_028566355.1 Doras micropoeus | reverse complement strand
TTCACCCCTGGATTGATCATTAGGGATACATTTATGGATAAAATTTACATAAGTTAAAATTTATGTCTAGATTTTATGTCTTTCTAAAGCTGCTTTGGGACACCCATTGTCCATTAAAAGTGATTTAGAAATAAAATTGAATTGAATTAAGCTAATTTGGCTTGTACGTGTGGTAGCATTAACTCTATCCAACCTGCACTTTGTTGTCACAAGCTTGCCATTTCAGTTATCCTTAATGAGTTTTAACATAAACCTAAACAAGACACATAAAACTACCACACTGGACATCTCTTTCTTCTTGTGCTCTTCTCCTGTGTGTTTCACTGATCTAACTTTCAATATTAAAGACAAAGCATAAAGTATGTTTTCCAGTAGATTCAGTGAAGGCTGAATGACTGGCTGCTGAAGGAAGAAAATAAGTGACAACACAGCAGTAAATCATGTCCAATACAGAGAACAGGGTGAACTTTCCATCAATATCAAAGTAGACCAGTGTTTAGATGGAATGACATTTCAAATAGCTTCACTGGGGACCAAGAAATGCTTTGAGTTTGTTTATGTCTTGTTGCATGAGAGATTCAAATATGCAGTGTACTTATTTCCCCAGACAATGTTGACTCATGCGGAGATTGCAAGGCTTGCATGGACATCATATGGACTAAAGACAGGGTTCTTCTCTCAGGTCAAAGCAAATGGAAAGATAATACAAAAGGAAAAAAAATAGACAGAAAAGCAACAACAGGAGATGTATGTTTGTAGGAAATAGAGTTTACAGGGTTGGTAATCATGCAGTGTCATAACAAAACAAAGCAATTCAACACAGATGGTAGGAAAATTATGAAAATATTAAAGGAAAAAAGCTTGTAAATTATTTCAAAAAGCTATTTTTTATATGTATAAAAAACATTTAATTGTATCACCTGGTCTCAAGTCATTTCTTATATGAATTTCTTTATCAAGCAATTTATCAATGGCCAGAGTAACTCTTGCAAAAATAAATCATTGTAAAATCTACAAATAGCACAGAACTTGATTGGTGGTGTGTCAGAATGTTTTATTTGGTGAGTATGAGATGTATAAAGAATTTTTTGTGAGGTATCACATAAAAGAAATACAGTGGATTTGATTGTCACCCCACTGCAATTACATCATTAGTTATGAAAGGTTTTGACTGAATCTTGAAGAAGAGCTTACTGGCCACAACAAAAACTGTAAATGACTCACCCTTTGAGTACAGAGTAAGGAAAAGGGTAGAGAGGAGGTACACTTTCCCTGGGAGGGCCAAATCAAACAGATATCTGAGCTCATAGTTCCATCATCAGGTTTTACACAAGCTGTAGGTTACCTTGCTATTGCACAGACATTTTAACGCTCCCAACGCCTCTATCATTGTTGCTTGAAATAGTCAACTGTGAGGGTGTTCAGAGTCTCAGTCACGGCTCTATGAATGTTCTTTAATGTGCTGAAGTGGTGGCCTTTAATCCTGACCTTCTGGTACGAATTCTTTATGGATGATCCCTTGAGGATCAAAAAAGATGAAGAGTGGCTTGATTTTGATTGAGCTTTCTTTGGGTGAGGTGAGGCACTGCAGCATGGTTTCACAAAAACACAAGTTCGGGCACTGTGAAGGCTAGAATGCAACTGAAACAGGTCCTACCCTTTATCTGATATCCCACTCTAACTGACCTTCAATCACCATCCCCATGTGTAAGCCCTATGAAGCCTGGAGCTCATTACTTTCCTGACAAACCTTTCACCATCTACAGTTCGTAATATGAAAAGATTCAGGGAGTTAGGGGAAATCTCAGTGCGTAAAGTCCAGTGATGGAATCTGCTGCTGAATGCGTGAGACCATCAAACCCTCAGGTGGTATGTTATGAGGAACCTTCTTGTTACCGTGACAGACATAGCCACATGGGCTAAGGAGTACTTTACAAAATCATCGTCACTTTGCAATGCAACCTGAAACTGGATTATGCACAGAGGAAGCCATATATTAATTTTGCACAGACATGCTGGTGAGTTCTCTGGGAGGGATCAAAAAACAGTGGAAACCTGTTCTTTGGTTAGATGAGTCCACGATTCAGGTTGTTTTTGAGAAAATTGCATGTCGGATTCAGTGAGTGTGCTATATAAAAACACCCAGGCTGTTACCAATGAAAAGTGCAAAAAGCAGCATCTGTGATGGCATGGGGGTGCATCAGTGCCCATGGCATTGGTGATCTGCATATACGTATATGTGAGGGTATCATTGATGCAGATAATATATATCTGTCTTTTATTTCTTCATTTGATGATGTATGTTGGTTGTGTTCTTTGTTGTTTGCAAACCAGTTTGCCCTTCAGGGACAATAAAGACTATCCACTGCAATCTAATGGTGTGATGCCATATGGCAATAAAATAATATACATGATAGTGCAAAAATGCAGTAACAAAGTACAACATTATAAATAAAATTGTACAGTAATAATACAATACAGTGCAAAAATAATAAAAATGTTCAAATGATATACTTGGAAGTGGTGAGTAATTACAAAAATATATTTACAGCCTGATTGTACGAAGAATAAATACAGTTAAATAACTGAGCAATGAGTGTTTTGTGCAATTACCCTGAAAGTGTTCTTGCTGCATGCAGTAAAGCGTCCATGTGTGGAGTGCAGGTGCTGAGGAAAGAAAGGTTCTGAGATGTGGTTACTCACTCTGACATACTGCTTCCTGTTAGAGAGTATATTGGGAATTCATTGGTGGATAAATGGAAGTACACTGAGCTGCCTCAAAATCCTGTTTAAATGAATGTTATATACACCGATCAGCCA
Organism: Doras micropoeus; assembly: GCA_028566355.1. Lineage (NCBI taxonomy): Eukaryota > Metazoa > Chordata > Actinopteri > Siluriformes > Doradidae > Doras > Doras micropoeus. The sequence continues at coordinate 20,438,527 of JAOUQY010000038.1, read as the reverse complement.
TAACATTAAAACAACCTGATCTGGGGAATTCGGAGACCAAATTAATACCTTGAACATTTGTTCAACAATCTATTTCTGAATAATTTTTTTCACTGTGGCATGGCCCATTATCCTGCTGAAAGAGACACTTAGGTAGGTGGTACATGTCAAAGTAACATCCACATGATTGCCAGGACCCGAGGTTTCCCAGGAGAGCATCACACCATTTCCACAGGCTTGCTTTCATCCCATAGTGCATCCTGGTGCAATCTCTTCCCCAGGTAAGTGATGCACACACACCCGGCCATCTACACGATGTAAAAGAAAACCTGATTCATCAGCCCAAGCCCCCTTCTTCCATTGTTCCATGGTCCAGTTCTGATGCTCACATACCCATTGTAGGTGCTTTCAGTGGTGTACAGGGTCAGCATGGGTACTCTGACTAGTTTTAAATTACATTACCCCATACGCAGCAGGCTGTGATGCACTGTGTGCCCTTTTATAACCAGCATTAACTCTTTTAAGCAATCTGTGCTATAGTAGCTCATCTGAGGATTCAGCCTAGAATATCACCATGAATATCAGTGAGTCTTAGGCGCCCATGATCCTGTTGCCAGTTAACCTGTTGTACTTCCTTGGACCACTTTTAATATCTGCTAACCAGTGCATACCCAGAAACACCCCACACGACCTGCAGTTTTGGAGATGCCCTGACCCAGTCGTCTAGCCAACTCTAGCCTGCTTCAGTTATTATGATGAAAGGATTCTTCATGAAAAATGAATTCTCTCATGAATATTCTCATTAGTAATGCTAATATTGCCTTGCTACTAATACACCTTTTCTGTTATTCCCAGTAGTAACATTATCGAAAGATGATACGTGATATCTGTTCTAAAGTGTGCTGGGAAACATCTCTCAGGGGTCTGTCCTGTGTAGTTTGTGCTGAATGATGACCTGCATTAATGCATTATAGCCATGACAAGAGAGAAACCATTACTTAACTTTAAATCTGGCAATGTCAGGTAAAATGTTTGCTTGTTAATCCACACCTGTCATTATGTGAACATTTATTAAGCAGCATGAATCAGTGCACTGTGGAAAAGTGCTGACATGAGTTTATACTAATGATGCTGGCTCAAAGAAAGCACCTGATTAAATTTTTTGGTCAGAGAAAGGGAATTTCACTGCACAGCAACACACTTGCTTTCTATCTTGTATTTATTGCTTACTGTTGAAGAAGCCGGTGACATCCTCTTACAAGCCGTAACACTTTTATGACAGGTTTCCAGACTTTTGCCCAACAATACATTTTCAGTATAATATACCACTGGAGTTTTTTTTCCCCTATCACCTCAAGTTCTAATGCTTCAAGAATGTCACTCAGCCCACACACCCACACTGTCCACATTTACATAATAGCAACAGTGGACAGGAAAATTCATAAATCTCCTCTATTCGAAATCTCAGCATATCATCTCTTAGACAGCAAGAAAACTGGAAACTCTAAGAATCTGAATACATTTGCACCAGAAAAAGTGCTATTTTGTTTGAGTGCTATTTTCTTAGCATTCTGATATGTTAACAAGACAGAGCTACTTCATTACTGTCTCTTTTCAGAGATGGCTGGCCAATCAGATAAGGAATGCTCTATTGATGATCTTCCAACCTTGATATTACTATTTTTATGATGTCCATAAAAGTGCCATTCTCTATCCTAAACCTCAGATGTTTAGGATGTTCCCATGGCTATATATATACTGTATATGTTGCTCAGAACAAAATTGCATAAATGTTTATCTGTGCAGCAAATTCTACGCTTAATTTGGTGCTTGAGGGGAAAATATAAATATCATCATTAAAACATCTCAGGAAATAATAATGGCTCATAAAGTCGAAAGAACTTATTTGGTGCCCTTGGATCTTCTTGTCAATCTAAATAACATAATAATGTCAATTTTATAGCGATATCAAAAAGCAGAGCAATTATTATCAGCCGTTTTCTCATTTTCATTTCTCATACGGCAGTTTATAGCAATATTTATGGCATATCATGCAATTTATAGCAATCCAGCAGGGCAACATTTGAAATTCTTCTATCTATGTGCTGCTTAGGCTAATAGATTTGCACATAATTTTAAATGTCAGTCTTCTTTGAGCAGCCTGTGAAGGGGTATTTTACAGCCTATCAATGGGTTTTTTTGTCCTGTCAGTCTTGTATTATACTGGAAGCATTCTTGAGTGTCTCATAATGGCTGCTACTATTTCCTTCTCTGTAAATCCGCCATGTGGAACAGTCAGACCACTACACATCAGCTTTATTGTGCGAAACACTGCTGGATGTGTCCTTAATACAGTAGGAGTGGGGTGCTTTGAGCAGGAGAATCCATGTGATTCGTCCTTCTTCGATACTTCTGCTTAGAGCTTGGATATGTTTGAGGTTGTTCATTGAGGGAGCTACTGACATATTTAGAAAGACAATTTTGCTCATACTGAATAACACATAATCTCAACTCATAATCTCAATCAGAGTAATGATTTATAGAGTTAGGTAATGACTAATGTAACATACCTGAACCTGTTGCCCCATTGAACATTGAAATACCAGAAAAACTGGTATACCAGTTAATACTTGGTAGGTCCTCCCATGGGATCTTGGAGGGAATGTTGCACAGTCTTCATGCTGATGTTGGTTGAGGCCCTAGCATTGAATTCCGATGTTACTTGAGGCATGGTTGCATGCCTATCACGTGAAGCTGGTCACATTTACTCAGTCTTTTTATGGACACACTGCTTTGAGGTTTTGCAGAAATTCTTGTAGTCAGGGTACGCCCTTGAAATGCTCATACATGAAAACTTTGCTTTTAACTCTGAAATGCTAGGACCCATCTCACGTGCACCGACTATTAAACTAGAAGCTTCCATAGATGTCTATCGCTTTATATATACACACGCATAGGTGGTGTTGCTATGTATTTTGCATGGGCTCCAGTACCAGTTGTTCTGGTACTTCAGTGTATTTAAGTGATCTCTTGATTCTTGAGCAGTGGGAGGGTGGGCTCGAGCAAAACTGGAAAGTTATAACTTTATTTGTTTTGAAAAACAATGTTACTGACAGACTGTTGACTGACTACTTTGCCAAGAGCATGAGCGCAATTAAAAAATCTCATGTGCACTCTTACTCTGGCTCTGCTATGTTTTCTGAGCAGAATACCGCCAAGAGACACTCTTCTTTAGTCGACTACAGACTTTGAATAGTCCTAATTAGGTGTAAATGATGGAGAGGGATACAACTTATCCTGTAACATCTGCATCTGTGTGCTGTAGCACTCTGCATGATAAAACTTAGACTTTTGTGTATGCATCTGTACCCGAGTGGTACTGGGAAATTCATGTTTTACACTCTTGCACTGTTCAGTCAGCTGTGTTTTTCCCTGTGATAGGCACAGATTTTCTATGAATTGGCGCAGCTCATTTTGGCAGACTTGCACATCTTGAATTCTCTAATTCATCTTCTTAATTTCCATTTGCCACTGCTATTTGGATGTGGCTCTTTGTCTTTGAACCAGGAATTAGTGTGTGAACAATATTTTCACAGATTTGCAGATAGTAAGACTTTCATGCTCGTGTGAAAGTCTGGCTTTTCCCAGAAACAAGCCAGCCTAATATCACATCCTACCTGCCTGCAGTTTTTTCCAGGAATGGGCAGGTGGCATTTTGTCACACTATACACTACAGTACACCACCTGTCCATTAGAAGTCACAGTCTGGGGCATACTAATTAAAAATCTTAATAAACAAGTTCACATGAACCTCATTTAACCATAGTCTGTGTATATGGTTTACACCATGGCCTATTTTTTCCTGCTTTCATAATCAGAAAGAGATGAGTGGAGAAATTTTATTACTGGATCTACCGCATCACCATAGTGAGTAGTCTTTTTTAGTATTGGTTATGCTGTTTTTTTAATTTTGGTCAGAGTTGCCCTAAAAATATATCAACCATATGATTACTATAACATATATAGAACCACAAATTACTTTCAGAAACATGTATCAGCCCTTGTTTATTTTAACTTACCACACATTTAAGAAATCGTACACAAAGCAGATGAGCAGATTTCTCTCTTTCCATTTACACAACACATTTTATTACAGAAGAAAAATCTCCATTTCTTAGATTTCACATTTACAGAATAACACTAGCGCTCATTGGAAACTTACTGGAACACTGCAACTAAGATTGTATAGAGACAGCAGTGTCATTGTGCTTCTCAAACCTGTGCTCTGGAAAGAGACATTTCAGCATCCCAATCCAGCATTTACTGTAAAGTGTACTGTAAGCATACTGTTAAGTGATTTGGCATCTATCGAAAGCCCTAAAATGTAAGACTTTGTTGTGCTTTATTAAAACTAACATTTTGTATAGTTGCTGTATTTGTATTCTACTTCTTGTCTGAAGTTAAGCATATAGAAATATACACAAACACTGTTATGCACAGAACACTTTACAAACTAAAACCACATATTAAACAGCGAGCCGTACGGACCATAGCTTATACATACCATCCAGTGCACATCCACTCATAGCAGTTCATTAAATCATTCGTCAGGGTGAAATTTACGTATTTGAGAGACATGTCATTAACTTTATGCTTTCATCCCATGCTGGCTTCATGAAAAATTTGGGAAAAATTTGAGGTATAAAATGGCGACATCTGCACAATGGAACTGTACAAGACATATACAAGACATAAACTCTACTGATGCAAGTGCTCTGAGATTTTCTACAGACAAGGCAACATAACAAGAAAATATTTTATGTGATTTCAGTTTGACTGATTTGCTAGCATAGTCTGCTAAATGGGCTGTGGAGGAAAAAAAACAAGTCTAGCTCTCGAAAATAGTTTTGTTGAGGATTCTTGATTCCTTTCGCTTTTTTGCTTTAAGCTTGGATATAGGGCTAAAACATATAGTTCAAATGGTTTTTATCCACATTCATCCCAGATTATAGCCGTTTTAACAGCCTTGCTGCCTTCCTTTTGAGAAATATTGCACCTTTATAAATAACCTGTTTAAAAATAAATGAAAACTAAAAACTAAAAAAAAACCAACACACCACAGAAATTCTGGCTGAGTGCTTTTTAGAGCCCATATTTTTGGAGCAATTCTGACTGCCACTGGCGCTTCCGTTCTGGGAATGCCTGAGGAATCCTGATCTTGTTGAAATCCCGAATGCACTGCTTCATCTCCTCTTGAGTGTTGGGTCTTTCCAGAGTCTTTCTGCGCACAAGTCCACCCTCGCGCAGCCCCCCACCACTGGTCAATGACTGGAAGAGCTCACTGTTGCGCCTTTTACCTGGAAGCTCCATCCACTGCACAGAGGCACCCTTCTTGGATGGCCTGCCGAGGGTGAGTGTACTGGGGGGACGAGAGACTGAATGCAGGGCTCCACAGGGTGCTAGAGAGCCTCCAACTACATCTTCACGAGGCACCAAGATGGAGCCTCCATCCTGGGGTGATGTGGCTTCTGAGTGGGTCTCTGAGCTGGAGGTGGACAATTCATTCAAGGAAGCTCCACTTTCACTGCCCTTGTCTGCCAGCTTGTCAGGCTTGGGTTCCTCACACTCTGCCCTCAGGGACACGGTCCTGCAGGCAGGCCCTACCACACAAAAAGAACACCACTGAGAAGATAAAGATTTTATAATATAACTTACATAATACATATGCAGGGTATTTGTGGATCCATTCACAAGGACTAATGGTTAAAGTTACGGTACGCTACTCTGTTGTGTTTTTTTTCTTCCTCTTAACACATCAGTTCCTCATCCAATTATCCTATCCCTCAGAAGATCAATCATGCAGGAATACAAAACTCTATTATGAAGCTATGAATCACATTTTGTAAGCTGCATTGCTGAGATACACTGACTGAACTGACTGACCGATAAATTAGTGCTGGGGAATTCTTAAATTGCTGTAAGCTCTTACATAAAACAAGAGAGAAGAAAATGCTGTATGGGGAAACAGAAGTGTGAGAATGGATTCTACAAATCACAAACCTTAAGGAAGGCAATCTTCCAAAGAATGATGGTGTTATTTTTACAGACTTAAACCAATCCTTTGATATAAAAAATAATTTATTTTTATTGTTATTCCATTATACTGCACTGATTTGGTTTATAACCAAAGGTTTTTGGCAGAAGACCTTATCACCTCACTAAACCCCTGAATACCTTATGCAGGTTCTAACTGGTGATTAGAGGCTGATATCGAGGGACCAGGGAAGCAGGGAGCCACTCTCCCCAGGCTAAATATACCTGGAGGCATGCCTGTAAACAACCACAAGCACACACATACACTGCATACCACATCCTACCTATCTTGAGTTTACAAGTCTGGGATTATAACAATTCAAACAACCATTCTATTCCTACCATTTCCTTTAAGAAGATAAATATTTTGTTAATTAAGGATTTACAGTTTCCAAGTGATTATCGTTTTCATTGCCTTACATCACAGGGGGTCTGTTCATGATCTATAGACTGTATCATTGTCACAGCATGATTCACACAGACTTCACATATGCCTTAATCTGCAATGATAATTATCTCTTTTATGGTAATTACCTGCAAGGAACAGGATTTGTTTTTAATTAAAAGGAGTGCTGAACCAGAAACCAGCTTTAACTTTGCAATCAGTATAATCCTATGATAGGATTCTAGACAAAAGAACACGAATGTATCCAGGATAAAATACATACTGTTTCATGAAGAAATTACACAAGTAGGCCATTATAACTAAAACAGACACACGCACCACACATGTTTGTACTGCTATATATAATTATTAATGCAGCTAATTAACTAAAACAGACACACACACTTAAAAAAAAATCAAACATCTTGCAACATCTGTTCATGTCTAAAACACTTTTTCCAGTAACATGACATGTAACTTATTTTCTGGTGTATTCTGCCTTTACCACATTTTCATCTTTCAGTGCTAAGCTGTGCCACTCTGTGCTTCATTTATTTTGAAAAAAAAATATCCTAAAACCAAGCAACTAAACAATGTGGCTATAACATTGTTGCTTTGCCAAGTGGTGCTAGGCAGCTGGCTCATGTGTAGTCTAGTACTCTGTGAAAAAGATTATTTTGTCAAAAAGATTTTTAAAAACTGTGATAAAATTGGTTTATTTGCTACCCACTGCTCCAACTTATTTCCTACCAAGCAGTGACTGACACTAGCATTTAAGGCTGGGTTTCCAAAGCAGCAAGACATAATAGCAACCCAGATGTATCACTGCCACACTCCCCAGCCTGGCTCTGTAATACTGGGTAATCCAGCAAAGGCATGGGGAATTTCTGAACACTGTCTACTGCTGTGTCCTGTTTAAGTATCTGCTTCAGTGGCAAGGTGATCAAGGATGAATTGGCCCTATTGATGACAAATGAACATGCTTAAAGTACATATATTGCTGAGAAAATACAGTACATTTATCTCTTTCAGTGTCAGACACTGCCTTCTCCAGTACAGCAAGCACCTGTTTTAGGCATTTATAATATAATGTCCATATACACAGTACACTAATTATTATATACTGTACACAGATGAAGAGGACACTCATAGTTTGTTTGACCAAAAGGGCCAAGTTCAAGTTACCATTCTGCCCTGCATTGAAACATTTTCTGATACAAAAGCAAAACTTTTGTCTCCACAAATAGTGAAAGGAAATCCATAAGGGAAGCAAAAACCATATGTTGAAGTAAACCTTGTTATCATGATATGCTGACCAAACATCTCCTATTGGGGCAGCCCATTCAAACGGCATCATACAGGAACATTTCAGCTTGAAAAATGTCAAGTCAGATGCAAGAAGGGCATAATAACGTCTTCAATTACTGGAACCAGTTTATTTTAAGAATATCTATATCCATAAAAATGCTGTAATAATTAAAAACCATACTTCATGTATCCACATGAGCTAAATAAAACAGCTCTCCAGCAAAATGTGTATCTGTGTTAGGAAGTTATAAAGTCAGTGTTACAACACATATACATATATCACACTTAACCAAAAAGCTGTTCTACTGGAAATCATTTGTCCTTTAAATGATCAAGGCAGAAAATGTATAGCCTTTGCCTTTAACCCTCATGTGATCATCATTTTTAGTAAATGATAAAACTAAGTAAAAGAAAAAAATATATAAAGAACAAATAATTGTTTTCCACCTGAAATATTGTGACCTTGGCTTACTTTCTGTGAGGAACATGGGCAAGAAAAACATTTTTTAACAGCCATCCTACATCACTGTGGATTGAAAGTAATATACACTACATTGCCAAAAGTATTCAGTCACCCATCCAAATCATTGAACTCCAATCACTTCCAATCACTTCCATGGCCACAGCTCTATAAATTCAAGCACCTAGGCATGCAGACTGCTTCTATAAACATTTGTGAAAGAATGGGTCGCTCTCAGGAGCTCAGTGAATTC
>JAOUQY010000038.1:20363047-20376103 GCA_028566355.1 Doras micropoeus | reverse complement strand
CAATTATATATACAGCACTGTGCAAAAGTCTTAGGCACCCTGCTGTTTTTAGGTACACCTTTTGTTATTGATGTTTGTTTGTTTTTTAGTTCTGCATTATTGAGTCAGTACAAAAAGATTTTATATTTCTAAACATTACTTTTCCAACAAAAAAATAAAATGTTATACAAAAATGTTTGCATGTCAGTAACGAAAGCAACACATTACATAAGCACTTTTCAGACAAAAAAAGAAAGAAGCTTGCTGGGTTTTGCATGGAAAAAAAAGCAAGTGTCCAGAAGAGCTGTGGCAGATTCTCCAAGACACTCAGTAAAACTTACCAGCTAATTACTGTTCAGTTCGATGAAGAAGTCTTAGGCACATGCAAAGACTCACTGTAAAGCAAAGATGCCTTTAAAAATAATGAAATTGTTTCTGCATAAAAGAAAACACTATGAAGTGCATTAAAAGTAATAAACTAAAGGAAGCCAATATTTGTGCTCCCAGGTACAATGTGTGCAGTTTTATAAGGAAATTAGCTTTTACGTTTTACTGAGCGTCCTGGAGAATCTGCCACAGCTCTTCTGGAGACTTTGACCGTCACACTTACTTCTTTTTTTTTTGCATGAAAAACCCAGCAGCCTTCATTATATTTTTTTGTCTGAAAATTGGTTATGTAATGTGTTGCTTTCGTTAGTGACATACAAAGATTTTTGTGTAACATTTAATTTTGTGTTGGAAAAGTCAATTTTGAAAATATGAAATCTTTTTGTACTGACTCAATAATTCAGAACTCAAAAGAAACCCCACCAATAAAAAAGGTGTACCTAAAAACAATAGGGTGCCTAACACTTTTGCACAATACAGTATAATTTATTAAATAAGGTCAGATCTCTACCCACTTCAATGTCGGGACCATAATAGTCAACCACCATATTGAAAACACCAATTAAGGGAATATCTTTTGGCAGAATGGAGTTTATCCCTCCGGTACATAATTCTGTTGAAACACTGACATTTTAGCAGTTCAGTTGAACTGTTTCTGTGAAGTACTGCAGATGTGGTCTATAGGTGTTTTAATGGCAAAAGGCATACACACAAAAAACCCTCTGAAAAGTACCTTGCTTTAAAATTTTTACGTTCATCAACACATGGAAAGCTAGTCCAATTCCATACAACGTTTTAAACAGGGATTGATCATTTGGCTTTGCCAGTTAGAATTCAAAGTTCAATTTGAAATGAAATCTTACATATTAAAAAGTAATGTCTAAATGAACAGGTAAGAGAATTTGGCTTGTTTATAGCTTAAATACACATGAAAATTCCGTGGCTTTGCTTTCTAAAAAAGAAACATGTCAGGTCAGGGTTTATTTCCCTTTTTTTTAACCACTCTGCCACCTGACAGATGGGTTTTTCAGTGAAGCCTAACCATAATTCCTTTTTTCTATATTTATGTCTGCTGCTTCAAATCAGAACTAGAAAAGCCAAGCTATAAACAATGGTACGCCATCATAGATGTGAAGCTCAGATGTTCTCCAGTCCTGGTGTTATGTTTATCTGCAGTTAAGTCCAATTCATTTTTTTTCTTTTTGCCAAATCAAGGTAATAATCTTTAAATCGTGAGCCAAGCTCAGTCATGGTCCACTAGAGCAGATTGGATTAGATCTCATAAAATGCAAGATTACAGTCCCCAAGAAGCTGCTTCACTTGACGGTTGGCTTAAAACCTCTCAGTAGACACTTCAGTGCTTCTACAGCTATCACAGAAGATGTCTTTCAAACAGTGATGTATAAAATGATTTTGATATTTTTGTATACGTACTCTTTTAATAAACAGGTAGAGAAACAGGGTCGATTTTTCTACAAATGTTCATTTTTACTCTTTTAAGCACTTTTTTGGTTATTATTTGCTGCTGAACTTTCTGTCTCCCTGGGCAGTGGTCTAATTTTGGAAAAACGCTGCTGTTCCTAAAGAGCCATAGGGCACCCAGCAGACTGACCTCAGCTGTGTTAATCACAGCTCTCCATGTGCCCAGATTCTCACACCACCAGTCTGTACGTGAGATATGCTGCTGTAGGTCACTGTGCTCCTTCTCCATCACCCCAATCTCTTCTTTCAGGAGAGATACAATCTGCATACGCAAACACACATATAAACACAATGATGCTAGAAATCCCATCACATCACTGAAGGGTCTCAGATTTTACTTTATGGCTATAAACAAACGATTAAGGCACAATATCAAGACAGAATAAACAGCAGAATAAAGCAGAGCCGAGTTCTCAGAGATCCCTGATTGTGTGTGCTCTAGAAATGGACTTGGACAGAAAGCACATGTCTGCCTTTTCCGGGGGTGAATCTACAAGGGCACTTGCCATGTCCTGGCAGCACAGAGCACACAGAAGACTATAACCAGAGTGACTCTGCTGAAGATGAATGCTAATGCTGACCTTGAGGTTAACAGGCAGCACGGTGCAACAATTGAGGGTAAGATTAATAAAACAGGTTGTAGTAAGGTCAAGCCATCTGTTATTGTGGGCCAGAGGCAAGACCAAATGCATTTCCACAGACTGAGCGATGTACATGTATATTTTGTTTGCTAATAACAGAATTACAACCCATCGGGAGCTTATTTCGCTATTTGCATAAGCAGTGGATCGTCTGTCCCTTTGATAACACTATTCAAATATCTTTTTTCCAATATTCACACCTTTTTGTCAGGTCGGGGCGCATTCTGTATGGAGCCCAGTGCTTGGCGTTTGTACTCCAGTCTTTCGCAGAGTTGCCGGAGTTTGTTAGCAGCATAGCTGGCCTGCTCGTTAATACCTTTACTGCCCTCGTCCAGCGTCACTTCTCCCCCCTCCATGGTCTGACACTGTATATGTGAACACACACATGGACAGAATACTGAATCAACTCCAACAATCATAAACATGGCCAGGTCAGGCACTGACAAACAAATAGATAAACCTCCAAAGTGGTCATGATAAAAAGTGCATTGATCACGTGACTAAATCCCACGACTAAAGCTTGTTATACTAAATATCACTATAATGAGACAGACCATGCCACTTCATTTAAATTCATACTAGTATGTGATTTGCAACTTTGCAAAAGGAAAAAAAATAATTTTATTCAATTTTTAAAAATACATATAAACATATGTTTTTTATATGTACATGTTTTTTAAATAAAATTATAGTTTATAGTTTTTTATACATATAAACATTACTTCTGTTCATGTTACTTTAAATTACATTTTTTTACAAATACATAAAATGGCAAAAAGCTCATGGTTTAGTTTCTTTAAACAGCCTTTGCTCCTCATACTCTTGGCACTCTTAACCTTAAGCCTTTAAATCACATATCAAACAGAAGGCCCGTGGACCAAATCCGGGCCCACAGCCTCGATTCATTTGGCCTGTTTGAGCTTGGAAAAAATTATACTGACAGCCTGCAGTGCACTACTCCTCAACATTTTCACAGTACCCAGAATTCACAGCAGATCCATAATATAACCAGCTGAATGGTACTGTATATATATATTCACCCTGGTTTCACTGTGGCTGGCTTGACTTTGTTCTGAATGCGAGGTAAAGTCAGTGGCTGTGTGCTGCACTTGTAAGTCACACACATCTAAACAAAGATTCAGAAACAGTGTTCAGAAGCAGTGTTGTGCTGCCGGTGGCATAACCAGCGATTCATTTTTGCAGGATGAGGAAACAAAATAAATGTCATTTTCTTGATCTACACAAATAAATCAGCAGGGCGAACATTTCAGGTGGATGTCAAACAGCAGGAGGAGGCGTGATGACGTATTTATTATTTAGTCATTTAAAGCAAAACTACCATCAGACAATATTTCCATATTAAAAAGTTGCCATGAAATACCTTTATGACAGTTCCACTGAAAATAATTCAAACAGCATGCAAATAATAATAGAGTAAACCCTTACACAATAAATATTTATATAATAAATCCTGATGTATTCAATTCAATTTTATTTCTAAAGTGCGTTTAACAATGCACATTGCCCCAAAGAAGCTTTACAATGACATTTGTCAATGACAATCCAGACATAACTTTTAACTTTAAATTTTATCCCTAATGAGCAAGCCAGGGGCAATGGTACCAAAGAAAAACTCCCTCCGATATTAAGAGGAAGAAACCTTGAGAGGAACCAGACTCAAAGAAGAACCCATCCTTACTTAGTTGACACCGGATAGTGCAATAATAATGAATCTCTTCCATAACTGTATGCTATATAGTAAAAAACTGCAACCTGTAAATGCATTAAATTTTTCCCATGAAGTCTACTTTGATTTACATTCATTGTGGTAAACTCCAGCAGCTATTTCACTGGCTCTTACCTCCATATCTTTGTGCTTACAGTGTAGATATCTGGCAGAAACAAGAAGAATGCATTACCCCAATTGGCTAATCCTATTTCTCAGAGCCTGGTATCCAATAATGAGATTAAACTAAGGAATGCATTCCTAAAAAACCTTATATTATAAATTAACATAATGAATGTTCTTATATAATAGGATATACACTCTGATGGTTCCTGTTGGCCCTTACCTTCCTATAGAAACATCCTATTCTAATTCTATAGATTATTGGGAGATTTCATATGTTAAATATGCATTTCAAAAATATAGAGTTTGATTACAGACTTTCAGGGTCAGAATTTGAGTTTTTCAGAAAATTAAAATCAGCCATGGTCAAACCTTTGCCTGGTATTATAATGTATTGTAATGGAATAATATTACTACTAATACAGAAGACATCACTAAGGTTAAAGGTGTAATTCTTGTCTTTTTATTTAGCCTTAACAGTAAGGCTTGCAAGAGTCCAGGCTCATGCTGTTCTTTTTTTCTCTATGAGAAAAGAGCCAAAACTGCAGCTAAAAAATTTGCTATAATTTAATAGCTAGCTATAAATAACTCTGCCATTTTATTTCATCCGAGCCAAGCTCTGCTGAATGCACGTTGCATAGGAACATGGGTAGCTGTGTGCGAGTCGAAAATGGGGGAAATACAACTGCTCCGTGTGATTTACTGAAAGCAGTAATTAAAATGAGTCTTCACTGGATAGCAAATAATCTGCACAAATAAGTGAAAATCTAAGTTTGTTTCTCAGATGTCCATCACTACCATTAGAATTGTACCCTATTGGCCTGTTATAAGGTATGAAAGACTGTCATTTCATTGCTATAAATTGCTCAGTTCCAGTAATCTTAATCATTTAACTCTCACTACACCACTACACCCTTTCCTCAAAATGGCTTATTCATCTAGGTGCTATAATGTAGATACTCACTCCATCATCTTTTTCCTCACTGCTGGACTGTGAGCTGCTTCTTTGCTCCTCCCTCTTGATAAGACGCTCATACAGGTCGCTCACAAGGAATGAGGGGTAATATCGCTCTTTCATTGTCTCATAGACGTCACTCTGGATCTTGTGAAACACATCCGTGCCTTTGTTCCCCACCAGTGTCTGCTGGATCTCCTTATACAGAGCTTTCTCCACAGGGATCTCACGACTCTCTACAAAGAAGTTCTGGTAGATTTCGCCTACCAGCTGTGGCACCTCGCTCTTTATGGAGAAAAGTAAAAAAAAAAAATCAGATTCAGGAATTATATAAACGGGCTATACGCCCAGTGGCTATGTGTGCTGAGCTTAGGAGATCAGATCAGATTTGTCCAGTTTAATTGCTATAATCTATAATGTACCAGTGACAGGATAACCATTTTAGGTCTAGACTTTCAGTACATGCTATAGTGTTAAGAAAAAACTTGAACAGATAATCATGTGGATGTTGTACTTTAAATAAAATTAACATGCAACTGCCTTAAAAAGTAAATAAAAAAATATTGTAACATATTCAATTAATTCTATTTAAAAAATCTGTCAGCCTGTACACCAAAGGCTACAAGCACAATTACGCAGCCATATGTGCCACATGCAGCCATATGCGGATATCATTTTTCTTCATTTGAACCATTTACTTCCAAACGCCATTTTAAACACATTTAGATTTTATTTATAAACACACAAAGCTAACTCAGAACAAAGATTTATGTAATGGAACATGGTAAGTACTGTCAGTATTTGGTTGTTACACTATGATAAAGTACAGGGCCATGAGAGGTAATCACTGAAGCTGACAAATTCTAAGGGCTGTTTATAGGATTACAGATTTTTTTCTTATTATGGTGAATCAGCTCCCACATATCTCTGTAAGTGGGTCTAGATATGATTTGCTTGTTTTCCAGTAGTTACTATATGTTTCATGAGTCTTCTGTTAAAAGGTTAAGCAACTGCGGAGATGATGTTTAATTTCGATTTTTAAACCATGTGGCAGTCAGTGCTGCTTTTCCACATTATCCCGCATTATTTTCATAGCCGTGTACGAGTTCAAATTACCATAAATGTGACAAGACGCACTGATTGCCATCCCGGAGGCCAAATCTGTACATTTGCAGCGATACTTCACCTCAATTCAGCAGAGAAACAAAATATCAAACAGAAGCGCCCTGTTCAAAGAACGCCCCCAGCACACTCAACAGTGCTACCCAGGCCAACTTGTGCTGATCATATGATATCCCTAACTAACAAAACATGAGAGAAAGATGTGCATTCAGAAATAAAGGCAGTTGTTCAGTAGTTAACTAGCATAAGAGTTCAAACTACAAGCAAATACTCTCCATGTTTCAAAACCCTTAGCAAAGTGCAGAGTTTTCTCTCACCTTGTTAGCACTTTTGAGCATCTCTACCAGCTCCCAAAAACTGATGAGGGCTCTCTTGTCCACACGCTCCATATAAACACGGAAATGCTCCCGGAACACAGTGTTAGACATGATCTCCTCAAATTGAAGAATCTGTGAGAAAAGAGGAAATCAGTTCACTACACACATATTCGTATAGTATATGCATGTGGATCTGGATTTAAAACAGAAGTGGGTATAGCCTAAACAAAGTTTTTATTTGCTTTTTAATCCTAACACTATGCCACTGGAAACACTGACCAAAAGACCCAGAGCTGCTGGAAAAACAAATTATTTTCATTTACAAATTATAACAACAAACAACAATTAGCAGAACATTTTTTTTCAACTTCTGTACTTCTACAGTGCCTCGGCAACATCACACAAGCTCATAATCGGTCATAATGGTCTCACCCAGATGCCCTGTCAACCTGTCTTATATAATATGACTGGGTAAGATAGCTAATTATCTATTCTATATGTGCCCATATGTGCCCAATCCAAAACCATAGGCATTAACATAGAGCTAGACTCCCTTTTGCTGTTATAGCAGCTTAGACCTTCCAGGAAGGCTCTAAACAAGACTTTGGACCAAGGCTATGGGGCTTTGTGGCCATTTAGCCACATGAGCATTAGTGAGGTCAGGCAATCATGTCGAATGAAAAGGCCTCGCTTCAAATTCAGCCCAAAAATGTTCAGTGGGAAAGACCACTAAAGTTGCTCCATATCAACCTTGGCAAACCATGTCTTCATATGGACCTGCTTTGTGTACTGGGGAAATGTCATGTTGGAACAGGTTTGGGCCTCTTAGTTGCAGTAAAGGGAAATATTCACGCTACACCATATAGTAGATATAGTATTTGCAAGATATAAAAGTAGTTTCAGGCAGGGAAATATGGTAGAAATATGTTTTTATTTTGGAGCTAAGAAATGGAGTGTTTAGATGAGAAAGTAAAAAGCTCTTGCTCGTATGACTTTTTAGTTGTATCCCTCAGTAAAACAGCCAGGCTATAATAGCTTAAATAAGCAACTGTGCAATAACACTCCTGCTGTGTAGCAAAATCATGCAGTGCTGATGATGCTCTAAGTGGACATCTCTATAATCACCACTAAGAATGTAGTGTAATTGTGAATCTGGACTCCTACTGATTATACAAAAAGGCTTGGGAAGTCTGAATTAGATTTTCTAGTGGTATTGGCATAACACAAGAAGGCTCATGTATAGCTGAATTGTAGAAGACAATGAGCAGTCACACACACACTAATTACAAGATGTACACAAATCTTATTTGTTAGTTGAGCAATAAACTGTCAGTCCCAGACAATCCCCAAGTACAATGTGAAAGGACACCTCATGAAGGCATCTATGAAATTTCTCAGAGACAGTGAATTCTTCATGCGGCTCTGATAAGAACACCATATAATAAAATTAAGCGTGGGGCAAGGTTATGTTACATTATGCCTAAGAAAGTTCACAAGACAGAGGAAAGAACAAAGAAGCAAAGACATAAAGATAAAGACAGCAGAGACTGCAGATAAAGACAGAGCAGCATTACTTATGGTATGTGTGGAACTGGTTGACTGAATTTTTCCCAAAAGGATTCAGAGCAGCAGAAAGTGGCCCTATAATCACTATTCTTGTCAATGAGTGAACATTGTCTGCATTTTTTAATCATACAGAAAACACATTGCCTAAAAAAAACATTATCAGCACAACATGAAAGGAGGACAATCGACTCGAGAACATGTGTGTGATCATTCATTAACAGTTTTGAGAGGAAATTCCATAATTCAAAAAGCCTTATCTACTGTAATCATGCATAATATAAAACACCATTTGAGATTCAGATATGTGACTCAAGTTCTTTGTTTTTTTTACGTTTTCTTCTAAGTATTGCACTTACAGTCACGGGAACAATAAAATGCACCCTCCTCTTCGTTTTATTTATCAGGGCTTAAATAATAATTTTGTGGACCTCACCAACTTCTATGAATAAAAATATATATAACCAGGTGAGAAAATATAAATACACCATCCCTACTTCCACAAAGTATTATTAAATAAAGGCATTAACCGGCAGGTGTTACTAAAAGATTAGTTAATAGTCAAGAAGTATGACTACTATAATAAAAGCAGTAATTTTGGCAGTATGGTGTTCTGGATCACTCAAGCGTCTGTCTACATCATGCCAAGAAGAAAGGATATCAGCCATGACCTCAGATAAGCAATTGTTGCTGCTTTTCAGTCTGGAAAGGATTATAAGGCTATCTCCAACTGAAACTCTCCATTCTACAGTGAGAAGTACTGTTTACAAACAGAGAGCTATAAAGAATAAACCAAGATCTATATCATGTGACCTACTGTATATGGCTCTGCAATCACATTAAATATTTAGGTTCATAAAAGCACAATCAGAAAAAGACCTAACGGGTATGGCATTTCATGGAACAGTGGCTAGGAAAAGCCTTTTCTCTCAAAAGAATAATATGGCAACATGATTTAATTTCTGAAAACTGCATCTCAACAAACCACAAAAGTTCTATATCCTTTGGAATGATGACACGAAGGTGGAGATGTTTGGCCATTGTGTATAGCACCATGCTTGGTGAAAACAAAACCGTGCATCACTACAAACACCTCCTACAATTTGAGTTTGTTTTGCAGTCACAAGACCTGGGAAAACTGCAGTCATTGAACCAATGAGGAATTTCACTTTATCCCAGAATACTGCTGAGACAAATGTGAGGTCAACTGTCCAGCAGCTTAAGCTGGGCTGAAACTGCATCACGCATCACAGAATTGATCCCAAACACACCAGCAAATCAATATCTGAATGGCTAAATAAGAAAAAAAAATGAATGTGTTGGAATGGCTGGAAAGCCCAGACCTCTCTCTCATTGAGATGCCTTCAGGGAGATTTTAAGAGAGCTGTGCATAAACGAATGCCCTCAAATATCAATGAACTGAAGCAATGCTGTAAAGAAGAGTGGGCTAAAATTTCTAAAAAGAATGTGAGAGACTAATTAACTCCTAAAGAAAAGATTTACGTCAAGTTCTTGTTGCTAAAGGTGGTTTTATATGTTAATTAAGTTCAGCCACAAAGCTTTCTGAATGTTTACTTTTTGTGGAAAGAAAAAATGACTACATAATGAAATCTGCTGTGTTTTTCTGTTGTCACCTGAGGTTATTTGTTTCACACAAGTATTATTTAGGCCCTAATAAATGAAAAAGGGGGTACTTGCTCCTGAGGAAACTGAGGAACAGCATTACACAACATGGATAAAATGTCTGTATGCAAAATGGGTGTTGGATCTCACAATGTTAACGAGATGTGATAAATCAAGACTAATGTGTGTAAGGATGTCAAACAGACCCTGAAAACCACTGTTTTTGCTGGAGTTTTTTTTTTTTTAGGTTTATCCCACAGCAGAAAACAACAAAGCCAATACAAGCCCTGGCAAAAGCCTTTTTTTTTCTTTAGCTCAAAGCAAATAAAGTACAGATCTGTCACAAACAATTGTATATATTACTCAGGCAAAAATACAAAGCTACTTATTTAAAAGGTATTGGAGCCACTGCTGGCTGACAGGTTTACACAGGACTGATATGGACAAAAATGTGCCTTCATTTTGCAGGACCACCTCGCATACATTTTCGCTGTGTTTTTCAGCATTTGATGCTCTTTTTTCACTGTGTTTCAATTGTTCCCTTGTGGGTGTACATGTATGTGCTTTAGCTCTGCACTTCTGCCCTAATGAACTCATTTATATGCTCAAGCACTAACAAGTTTACAGCACAAGAGCTGCTCTGGTGCCATGTGTGCATAATTGAAAGGTGCTATTATTTGTAAGTTCTAAGCCACTCATTTATCTCAGTTCTTTGTAATGTGTGCATTGGGGAAACAGACATTACAATAACAATAAAATGTAATTCATTGTGCAGACTACTGAGAAAAGGGAGCTGTGCCATAGCACATTTTAACATGAATTGAAATAGGCTTGGTATCGTTTCAAAATTATTTCTGTTGAATCATGACTATGACTTGTAAACACTCAATAACCTACAGAGAATCTCCTCCTACTTTCATGGGCAGTGATGGGTAACAGACATGGCATGGTTAGTCCTGGGATTGGATTAGTGTGAATGGTGGTGAGCTGTGCTGATAAGTGGAGCACTACTCTCCTCACCTTCTGGCCCTGAGGCCCGTCTCCCTCGTCTTGGTTGCCGTCTTCCTGCTGTTCATAGTTGGGACCCCCCAGCAGCCGGATTCTCTTTTCACACTGTTTCTTAGCCACTGTGAGCTGGTTAATATAGCGCTTCATATTCCTAGCCCGCAGCAAGTCCGCCTTCATAGCAGCGGTCTCCTTCCCTTTACTGTCTACAGATTTGGGAGAGTTGGGAGAAAGAAAAGAATAATGAAAGCAGGAGTGGAAGTGGAAGAAAAGTGGAAGAAAACAAGAATTCTGACACAAGTAGACACAGGTAGAGGAAGATGAAGGAGAAACCATAATTTTAGGTCATATAAAAGGGAGTATCCCAACACTGCCTTGTTGTACATTTCTCACATTATGCAAGGCTCAAAGTCTTCCTAGAACACAAGAAAAGCCTTCACAATGGAAAAATAAATTATATAATAAAATCCTAACTAGTGTGAGTGTGTGCGTGAGTGTGTGTGTGTGTGTGCGCGTGTGTGTGTGCGTGCGCCCTACGATGGATTGGCGCCCTGTCTAGGGTTGTTCCTGTCTTGCGCCCTATGCTGCCGGCTAGGCACCGGCTCTCCAGTGACCCTGAAAAGGAATAAGCGGCCAAGAAAATGAATGAATGAATGAAAATCCTAACTACAGTAATCCTAACTATCCACTCTCTAATGACCATTGATGGTATAAGAAGAATGATGTAGAGCCATTAATAACATTCATAATGCTTTTCAGATATTACAGCAATAAACGCTAATGAATACTGTAAGCAAAAAGCCATATTTGGTTCCACATCATCTTATGTTTTGTTTCGGAAAAGCAGTTGCAGAGAGCCAGCTGTAAAGCAGTGATGATCCAAAAAACACTAGCAGTAGAAAAATGAGCAGTCACTGAGTATAGACGTCATCTCAGCATGATGCTGGGCATTGGAGACAAAGGCAAAGCAGGAAGAGGGGAAAAAAAAAAGAAGGGCGATAGTGCGACAGAGATTGAGGGGGGAGAAGGGGGAATTCTCTGCATGCTTCAACAGAAGGCGACGCTCTGACAACCCCGTATGAGCAGTTATTGATTGGCCCATTGCTGCTGTCTGGAGCTGTCAGGTGTGTGAGAAAGCAAAAAAAAGAAATGAGAGGAACCAAAAAAAAAACCTTCACAGCCAGTATGCACATTTCAAGCTTACCCATGCATTACATTGCTCATTTATTTCCTCATGCAGAATATCCTTTTTACATAAAGTTAAAGTAATGAGTCAAATCTTTTCACTGTAATTAACTCTTTCTGGGATATAGATAAGGAGTGCTCTCTCTATCTGCTTCTTTGTGTTATGAAAGAATGCTATTTATCTAACCTTTTAAAGAGCAAGTTATATTATGCAATATATGCGACACTGAATCTCAACCTCGCTGCACAAGCCAAATCTATAGAGCTATAATTTAGACAACCTACAGTCACACAAGCTTTGTATTTCAGAAAGTCATTTCCACAGCATTTAGGATCTATATCTTTCTTATACAACATTCAATAGCAATTCAGACATCCAAAATAGCAATTTGTACAGAAATACTTTGATAGAAAAGTCGGAAAATAACCAAGATACTCATCAAACTGAAAAGTAATCCTGTCAGGGAATGACATTTAGATGTAGAGCTGTTGCTCCTTTTAATGGACTATGGAAAAATTCGAAGAGCATGATTAAATGTCATCTCGATCTGATTATATTTAATGAACCAGCTACAATTACTGACCTGTCTGTTGCCTGCATAAAGTGCAATACCTTTGCGATGACATTTTGACAATTATAGTCTTTCTCAAAGGGAAATAGGTTTTTGCATGTACAGTGCCTTGAAAAGGTATTCATACTCCTTGAACTTATGCACATTTTATCACTTTACTCCCACAAATTTAAATGTATTTTATATGATAGACCAACACAAAGTAGCAAGTAGTTGTGAAGTGAAAAGAAAATGATACATGGTTTTCAAAATTTGTAATAAATAAAAATCTGAAAATGAGGTATGTATTTGTATTCAGTCCCCTGTACTCTGATACCCCTAAATAAAATCCAGTGTGACCAATTGCCTTTAGAAGTCACCTAATTAGTAAATAGAG
>JAOUQY010000038.1:20274309-20284665 GCA_028566355.1 Doras micropoeus | reverse complement strand
TATATATACTGTATATACACACATCACACATGCATATATATATAAAGGAGTATACCTTCATTTCTCTGTATGTTGAGAACATCAAAAATATCTTGCTGACTGAATACATGGAATAATTTCATGTAATTGCTTTAAAAAGGTGAACAGAAATGAGGAAACAAGCTGTTTAGGCTGTTATTATTTTTTTAAACGTTTGTGTGTTTTTATGATTTTGTCTATGAAAGGAATGCTGTTGATGATCCTGATTCTTAAAATAAACCATCATTATTCTCTAACCATGGTGCATTGGTGTTTGTGTGGTAGCATGTATACAGTGGTTATAAAAAGTCTTCTGTTAAAAGTTATAAATCATTAATTCCATCAGCGATGAAGGCTGGGCAGTGTGAATACTATATGTATTATTGTGGCTGAAATTCATGTGGTGTAGATTTATGGCGGTAATGTTGGTTACTATGAAGTTCAGACAAAAAAATATAACCAAGATAAATAATTTCAGATCATTTTCCAAGTTTAATATTATAAAATCAGCACTTCTTGCTTGTAATACAGCACTCAGTCTTTTTGGTTAAGAGTCTGCCAAGTTAGAACTACATCTTGATTTGGAAATTTGATTCCCTTCTTCCGTGCTAAACTAATCTACCAAATTGCAAGTGACTCTCCTTTCACAGCCCGCTTGAAGACATTCTACAGTTTTGCGATAAGATTTAGTTCTGGACTCTGATGGGGTCACTCCAAATGTTTGATTATCTTCTGAAGCCATTCCTTTGTTAGTTTGGATTTGAGCTGTGGGTCATTATCTCATCATCTCCAGCTGTCTAACAGAGGCCTACAGTTTTTGTACCAAACTTGATTGGTATTTGGAAATAGGTTCAGATGGTCAGGAACAACCCAAGAACCACCAAGGCACAGAACTACCATGAAATACAAGCTGTTGGAACACCAGTGTTCACTGTCTACAGCCAAGCAAGTTTTCTATCACCATGGACTGAGGGGCTGCCATCCAAGAAAATCATGTCTGCAAGCTCAACTTGACAAGACAACAAACAATTTTGACTTGTTTGACCACGGGTGTGTTTGGAGGATTAAAGGCAAGGCATTCGAAGTAAGTACACTGTACCAACTGTTAAGCATGGTGGTGGTAGCATCATGCTTTTGCTGCTAGTGGTACCTTACGCAAAGTATATCAAATAATGAAGAAGGAAGACTACCTCAGAATTCTTCAGCATAACCTCAAACCATCAACTAGATGGTTTAAACTTGGACACAATCAGTGTTCCAACAGGACAATGATCCCAAATACACATCAAAGCTAATTGTGGATTAGATAAAGAAGGCTAACAAACTTTTGGAATGGCCACCCTAAAATCCTAACCTCAACTCTATTGAAAATATGTGGATTGAGCTAAAATGTCAAATTTGTGCCAGGAAACCAATAAATTTGACTGAGCTCTACCAATTATTCCAAGAAGAGTAGTCAAATATCCGACCAGAATTCTTCCAGAAGCTTGATGGCAACCAAAAATGACTGGTTAAGGTGCAATTTGCTAACGGACATTTAAACAAATATTTGATGTGCTGTATGTATGCTTCTGAACAAAAATAAAAATTCTACTTGTGCACCAATTAAAGATGTGTTTTATACTCATTCTGCCCCAGAAAAGAACAAAGTAATCATTGAAAGCTCAATGTTGCCAAGATGTTCATGTCCATGATGAGTGTATGGAAACTTCATAAGTGGAAACTTCATAAGGACTTCTGCACATACTAATCTGTTATTTGACTACATTGGCATCCATATTGTTTCTTCTATTTGAATAAGGTTTTTCCTATAAAAGCAGGCAATTTATTTATTTTACCTTAAAAAACTAAACACTATTCGTGTACTGATAAGCTCTACACAAATACAGTGTTAGCCTTTAATATAACCCAAAGACAAAAAAATATATTGTTGAGGAAAAGGCATATAAAAATACATGCTACATTGGTGACAATTTAAAGGAAAAACACTGCTGTCATGCTGTAGGGACATTTTACTGCAATGGTTTGGTCCACTTGTCCCTTTATGGAAAGGTGACTGTAAATCAGTACAAAGTTATTCTGCCTGACAACCTTTAAGCAGGGAGTGATCTCTTCCACAATGACAATCCACAGGGCTAACTGAATGAAGAAAATGATGTACGGTAAATGTTATGGCCTTCACAGTCTCCAGATCTCAACCTGACCAGAGACCTATGGATGATTTTAGACTGACGTTTTAGACATTGCTCTCCACTGGTATCATCAAAACACTATTTGAGGGTTCCATATGAACTTTATGGCAAAATGTTTGTGGACACCTGACCATCACACTCATATGTACTTTATGAACATTCCATTTCAGATTTGGTCCCCCTTTGCTGGTATAATAACCTACTTTTCTGGGAAGGCTTTCCACTAGATTGCATTGATGTTGGGTGAGGAGACCTAGGGTGCAGTTGCCATTCCAGTTCATCCCATGGGTGTTCAGTGAGGTTGAGGTCAGGGTTCTATGCAGACCCCTCACGTTTCACTCTGACCTTGGCAGACCATGTCTTCATGGAGCTCACTTTGTGCACAGGGCATTGTCATGCTGGAACAGGTATCGGCCTGTTAATTCTAGCGAAGGGAAATTGTAATGTTACAGCATACTAAGACATCCTTTACAAATGTGTACATCAATCTTTGTGTCAACAGGTTGGGAAAGAACCACATAACGGTGTGATGGTCAGGTGTAAACCTACTTTGGCCATATAGTGTACATGTAGATACTGTAGCTGTGCTGGCCTACCTAACTATAAAATCATTACAAATATATATAAATATCTCCTAATGTAGGTATGGTGCAAAATGAACATATTACTGGTTACTCCTTTGTGGCATTTGGATTTTACCTTTCACATTTATGTAGTTATACAGATATTGCTAAATATCACATTGTGAGCTTAAGTCATATTATATATCATACTGAAATGTATTTAAACCCATTTTCTACATTGAAGCCAAACGATATGCTCCAATAAAGTGTATAATAAAGAGTAAATCAATAAGAAGAAAAACAAACAACAAAGATGCACAAACATCTAACACTAATTACAAGAAGGATGAATTAGCCATACCCTTTTATTTGCAACATATTTATTGTTATAGTTCCACAAGTGATTATCATATAACACTGGAGAATCTACAGCTATGCTTCCATCCATCCATGTTCATCCCTCATTAATTTAGTAGCTCTCATTAAAGATCTTATTAAAACTGAGCTTCATTTGACTGATCTGATACTGCAGATTAGACAGGACATGATGCCAATTGGGCAGAAACATCCAGCTCCATTTACCATCTTTGTCCAGATTGTTATTTTAGTTAGATTTTCTTTTTCGTTAGAGGTGTGTGTGTGTGCATGTGTGAATGCATAAAAAATAAACAAGCCCCTACATACATGAGACAACATTAAAATGTGGAAGAAAGATACATAGATAATCAATTCAGCAGCAGATTCCATTCAATTTCATTCTTTTAATTATTCATACAGTAGAAGGAATGCAAAATGACTTCACGATTGTCCCTTCATTATTCAGACGATTTCTCATTGTTCAGAGCTAATCTGGGTTTATATATGTGGACTTCAAATGCAAGCTATCCGCATACACAGATTCATTTACTAAATTTGCTAATTTTTATTTGCTACAGTTATAATGAAAAAACCCCCAAAACAAAACAAAAAAACCACACACACACACACACACACACACACACACACACAAAGAAACAATTGCTACAGGACCAGTTGAGGTTGTCCTCATTCAGGTAGCTTGATATGGCTGATAGACATCTCTGACAGTGTAACAATTAGTGTCATAACTTGTGCTGGAACAAATTTGAAAAAATGCAATGGTAAGAAAAGTGAGGCATAAGAAAGTCCTTTTTACATTTCATTATTTTTATGCTACTTTTGTAATTGTTACCTGCTGCCTCAAACATTGTAATGTTTAACTTGACTTTTTGGCATACCATGTGGTCTGAGGGGTGTGTGTGTGTGTGTGTGTGTGATGTCTGGAAGCTCTAATGTAATGACTTTAGTTCAACAAAATTATGTTCATATTCATATTATATAATTGATCAGTGCAGCAAGCTTTAAGGACTAGGTTTAATTATCTGGTAATCATCTCCCCAAATAACAGTTGATCTAGAACAGGCTCTCTCATGCAAATCCAAACCTCAGACTTTACCTTTATAATAAAGATGAAGTGATGAATGCTACTAGTGACCATACAGAGTTTTACTTGCCTCTCAAGATACCACATTTTATGAATGAATTTGAACGTACTTAATAAATTGCAGAACAATTTGGGCTGCCCACTGAAGCTACTATTGAAACACTAGTACTAACACCTGCCAATATTTCCCCCCTCAATCATCAGAAGGCAAATTATGATCCAGGTTGCAATTGCATAAGCACTGAATTTGAGCTTGATCCAGAATATTTTCTTAAAAGTACTTCTAGATCAAGAATAAGGCTTAGGTTTGTTTGGGAAGCCCCACTGTCAAAACAGTTTTGATCAGATATGAGCAATGTTCAATACAAAAAAAACTTTGACAACAGCTATGAATTAGTGACACTTGCATAGTAATAAAGGAAGTAAAAATTTAAAAAGAGTTCGATTAGTGCTAGAAATGAATGGTCACAATGACACAGCACTTTGTGCTGTATCATCTTTGGATAAAACTGATCGCTACCATCAACAGTAAGCTAACTTGCCAATGTAAAAATGAACATTAAGGTTCATACTGACATAAAATGAAACACTTTTTGAAACAATTTCTCTCAACATCAGTTAATTCCCATTTCTGTCCAGCTTTCAAACAAAAAGAAAGAAGCCAAACTTTGGATAGTGAGTTGATAAAGTAATGTGCACAATTTAAACATTACTGAGTGGTTTCTACATCCTACTTGGCATCAATTATATGTACAGATGGTCAGGAGTAGGGAGAAGAAAGGGGCTTGGTGTCTGCTTTGTCCATCTTATATAGTACCATGCCTAAATCAGTGAAGAGCAGTACAAAAAATACAGACACTGGACACCATAACACTGTCTATTTCTTTCAGGTTTCACTAGTTATTAGACCAAGAGGTAGGACTTTACATACAACAAAACAAAAATGTAGGTATAGGTTATAATCCACGGTGCGTACACACAGCATGTAAAAATAAATAAGTACTTGAATACATACTTAAAGAAATAAGATACTGTTAGAAAATAGCTACGGTGTGTTTCAATAAAACCATATCCTTTTTAAAGTTCATAAAGAGACTTGGCAAGACCAACAGTTTTTTCTAGGACAAAGGTTCTACTTTTTGGTAGACGTATTTGCCTGTTTAATAAGTTTGACTGAGATTTTGTGTGTTTGTGTGTACACGGCACTTACTTTTATTTCATGTGTGCCAGCACACATTCAAAGTCTTAAAATCCAAAGAAAATCATTAGCATTCTCTTTTTAAGTTCTCTGCTTTCTCAATCAAAAGTCCCAAGTTCAGAAGTTTAGGGGTAAATGTCTATTGTCTGTGTCTGGAGTGTGTGTCCTGAAGAGCTGCGTTAGAGAGAAGACTGTAGAGATGAGAACCGTGCATTGTTTAGCCAACAACCTGACTCCCTCCCCCTCTCGGGCTGCTTCTACAGCCATCACAAACTCCTTGTACAGACACACAATTTCTTGAAGCTTCCTTAGAGCTTCGGTGCCATCAATATCACCATGGCAACTTCCACAATCTGAACAGGACACTTGAAGACAAGCTGCTGCTAGATGTACCAAAGCTCCAAAGCTATTGCCCAATGAGAGAAGAGCATCATCCGGGGCCCAACCAACTCGCGTGGCGCGCTGACACCCTGAGGCCAGCCTCCGTGCCTCAGCCTGCACTAAACAGCGCTCTGTTTCAGAAAAGGTATTGCCATTCATACCACTAGCTTTCTGACACTGCCCCTTTTGGCCTGGGGGATTTATTGCAGTCTCACCATTCTTAAGCACCAGCAGAAGTTCATCAATATCTTTGTGCAAGGACACGTAGCCCCCTTTAAGACCAGTACCTTTTAGGCCTGTTACATATCGTCTTTCTTGAAGATCGCGTAGTGGATTGTCCAGGGGGTTGTAACCCAGGGGTCTAGGCCGGGGTGGGGTAAAGAGAGGACTAAGCTCAGAAGAGGTTGAAAGGGGGTGAGGTGAGTCTCTTAGCAGAGACAGGATGTTGGAAGAAGGAGCAGAGGAAGGTGCCGTGGAGGTCTGGAGTGGTTTGTTGACTCGTTTCTGACGGGAGAACTCGTACACGGTCAGATCATCATCAAAACCACATAAATCCTCAGAATCCCCACTAAAGCAATTGGCATAAACAGTATGGCATCCACATGCATCACGGTGAGGTGTGCCAGTGCTAGACGGAGGAGATGGCCTTTCCAGATTATCCTTTGTACCAGGGTTTTTTTGAGACTTAGGCTGTTCAGACCTGCACGTTCCCAAGCGTGACAAAAGTTCAGTGGATGCATGCAACCCATTTTGCTTTGGGTCTGGATGAACAGGCATTGTTTTCTCACTTGTGTCTTTTACATGCGAGGCCACTTCTTGTGGCCCATCTTTGAGCTTCACAACAACCACCTCAGCATCCTTCTCTTTCCAATCATTTAAAGCAGGTACTGAAGTGGATTTTGGAGATTCCTTTTTAGAGTCGATGTACTCAGCTGCATCTTTAGATGCTTTAGTGTCTGCTAATTTATCACTGCTGAGTGCTACTGTCCCCAAAATTTCCTGGGATCGGGTGAGATACCAGGGCATGTCCTGGATCTTTCCACGTAGTGCAGAAGCAGAAAGACGCCCAGAAGAATTTCTGCTGCTTAAACTCCTTCCAATCCCAAAGGAATCTTTGGGATCCATGCTTATAGAGCCTCTCATAGCCAAAGATGGGGGTGGAGTGTCTGTCAGAGTTGACACACTAGTCACTGTAACTGCTGTATTTTCATTCTTTACTTGGCATTTAAGATTATCATGGCTTAGAGAGACCCCTTTACTCAGAGGAGGGCCTGTGGTGGCCCCGTTGCGTTGGGACCAGGTGCGCAACAAAATCCCATTTGATGGCTTCTCATCTTCAGTTTTCAGAGCTAGACCAGCTGATGATTGAGAAACTTTGGATATGGGTGTGTCAGGTCCTGGATGTTTTTCAAAAACTTCTTCTTTCTTGGGCTGCAGAGAAGGCAGTGATTTATATTCTTCTGCTTTCTCTTCTTTAACTACTTCATCTTCTATAGGTTTGTTCATATTCTGAGTATCATTCGAAAGTGCAGCAGGATCCACTGGGGTTTGTAGCTGGGATTTAGTTTGCCGCACTGCTGTGATTAAGGGTGAAGACCGCGATGGTCTTGCTGTAGTAACAGGTTTAAACTCCATAGTGTCTGGCTCCATCTCCAACAGCTCAGAGGATATATGAGCATTACGGCCAGGAATATCTCCATTACATTGTTGGCCCTTCTTTTCTAAGATGTGATTATTTGAGATAGCTTGTTTAGGTTCAAGCGTGGCTGGTTGAGGAAGCAGAAACACTGAGGGCTGCTGACCTTCCAGCTCTCTATTATCAAGAATATTTTTTACAGTAGTGAGATCTTCAAGAAGGGAATCCTCCTTCTTTAGGTTGTTTCTACTAATAGGTAAAGAATTGTCAATGTGTGGCTTGTCCAACTGACTCTGCATCTTGGATGCTGCTGGTTCCTCCACACTGATCTTTGCATCTGTCTGCTTCAGAGCATGTTCCATTCCATTAATATTTATTTTCCTCTCTGAAAGAAACAAGAGAAAGATACATAGAAGGGATAAACACTAGATAAGGATTGCTAGACATAATAAACATAATTAAAGACTCAAATTACACAGACGATCTATAGTACTGTTTAGGAAAAGCTCACTGACCTGCAGGTTGTTCTAGGATTGGTGGAGTGAGACGATCCTGTGCATCAAAGAACTCATCTTCTGATTCTGACCCACTGTTTTTTGTGTCCTTTGCTATTTCAGAAACTCTGGATCCTGTTCTTGTGGGTGGTGGAGGAGGTTGAAATTTTGGTCTGCACAAAGGGACTTTAGACTTTGCTTCCTCTTTCTGGTAGAGGTTTGAATTTCTCAAATCTTTCTTACATGATGGATGGCTACGGATCCTTGCTAAAAGTGCTTGGACATTGAAGCCAGTAGATTTGATACTATTATTACAACCCGAAGCCAACATAGCTTCAATGTCTGCGGGTCTATAATTTTTGTTTTCATCTTTATTCATTTCCAAATCACTCAGAGCATCATCACTTGCTTCAGGTGGGCTTGGAAGAGAGTCAGACATTTGGGAGAGGTCACTGTACAGCAAACCACTCTGCTTATCATAGAGCAGGCCGGAGGGGGGCACTGATTTCTCTTTCAGGTTCAGGTGTTTAGGGATCTCTAGCAGGTAAGGATGGTGGACATCCAGGCTAGAGGCCCCAGCAGCCTGGTCTGATTTTAGCATCTCCTCCTGGAAAGTGCCTAAACGAGCAGGCCATGTGGTGGATACTTTGCTAATCTCCTCAAGAGTGTTAAATGAGTTACTGGACAGACTAGAGAAGCTGCTGTTGACTCTTGGGTCTGTGTACCATCCTGTTTCCAGAAGTGCATCTACTCTTGCTGCATAGTCCTCATCCTCAATAGAGCCACTTATACTTGTTCCTTCTATGGCACTTCCTACTCCCTTCTCGTCTTCTTCTGTCTGGGTCACAATCACCCTTACTATGCCTGCTTTGGCCTCGTCTTTCTCTTCATCCTTCTCATCTTCCCTGTCATCATTTGTTTGAGTTGACACAGTGTCCTCAGAGACTGGTGTGTCCAGCAGATTGTCCATCAAGTAGTCCTCGTCTGAGCTCTCCTCTGAGTCGCTGCCACAGCGGAACCCAAAGCCTAAGGAGATATATTATAGCATTAACAACCAAATGCTTAAAGCATAAGAAATAGATGTAATTCCTGAAATCAATAATTTATCTTTTACCTTCTTCTAAAGGTATACGACGTATTTTGGGCCGAGGGCCCCAGCGGAACACGTTCATATTTGGATCCACTAACAATCTGCAATAGCCTGCTAGCAGACATGCTAAGTCCTTAGCAGCGACAGAATCCATTAGCAAAGCCAGGGGCTGTACACAGAAAACAAAAAAAACAACAACAAAAAAAACAGATGTGTGTGTGTATGGTATGACTATTTGCTCTGTTAGGTCACTTGAATTTGTTAAATTAATGATTCCATAAATGTTAAATATTAAATAGAAAGTGAAGAAATATTTTGTAGTTCATATTGTTTGCATACACCTTACATCACACATGCCATTAAGTACTTTTCTTATGAACCTGTAAGTAAACCCATCTGTTTACCCACCTGGATATCATGTAGGTAGATCTTTAGCATGCTGACCCTGTCAGACTCAGAGAGCACTTCTACACGGCTGATATAATGGAAGTCTATAATAGTTGAGATCATGTTCAGCTTGTGGTTTAGTATCTGACTGACACCAAATCGTGCTCCCACTAACAAACTCACCAACGACTCCCGGTCCTGCAGCTGAGATACACATGCATAAATACATACCCATCATCATCCTTGCTCATACACTTAATGTCAGGCAAATAGAACAGATTACTACTAATAAAAATCTCTCAAAATAAATAAATAATAAAAAGCACTCAATAAGTTTGTGAAAGTTAGAAGAGAAATAAAAAAATATATAAAACTCCTGTACATTTTATTTATGGTTTCATCAGGAATTAACAAGGTGCTCTCACCAGCATGGTGGCATTGTAGGCTCTCCCACTATATGATATCAGTTCTGCCATCTGAGTTAGATATGCTAACCTAGCCTGAGGCACTGAGATTATCTGAGAGAGAGAGAGAGAGAGAGAGAGAGAGAGAGAGAGAGAGAAAGAGAGAAAGAGAGAGAGAGGGAGAGCAAAAAAGATAAATAGAAAGAAGGGACAGAGAAAAGTGAAAAGTGAAAGAATAAAAGGATGAGTAAATGTGTCATGGAGAACATCACAAAAACAAATGCACTCTAACTCTTATTAATTTTTTCCACACAATCCCATATTGCTGCACTTACTGTCACATCTAATAGATAGATAGATAGATAGATAGATAGACAGATCACTTTATTAATACCAGAGGGAAATTCCTGTATTACATCAGCACAAAGTACAGTAAAGTATAATAGTAAATAAAAAGTATTATTATATATAAGTGTTATGTAGGTTATTGCACTGATACAAGAAGAGGTTAAATTATGCAATAAGAAAATA
>JAOUQY010000038.1:20205141-20219246 GCA_028566355.1 Doras micropoeus | reverse complement strand
GCACTGGTTGTGAGTGTAGACTGAAAGTAGACACAGGTGATGTTCTAATTGTGAACATATTAATGGATTACATATGACATTCTGGACTGCTCCCATTGGACTGTTAATGGATTACTACCACTGGAATCTGCAGATGTTGTTCCCTCTGTGGGGAGTTCATCAGAATTTTGCTCCTGGTAGTGGGACACAATACCAGTGTCACTCTTTGAACCTGCTGCCAAGCAGGAAAAGGATTACAGCATTTTCAATATCCACAAATATTCTCTCAGGCTCTAGCAAAGGGCATGAGCACCCTCTGTTCATCCCTCCCTACCACTAATGGACCCCAAAGAGCATGCCCATGAAGGGCTGGGGTTGACATTGGGTGATTTATAGCCAAAAACTAAAATAACAGAGCAGGGTCAGTCGATGCTGAGGCACATAGTGTGCAGATGGCACCAACTTTCTGCAGAGTCAATCACTACAGACCTCCAAACTTCATGTGGCCTTCAGATTACCTTCATGGAATGGGTTTCCATGGCCAAGCAGCTGCATCCAAGCCTTACATCACCAAGCACAATACAAAGCATTGGATGCAGTGGTGTAAAGCACACCGCCACTGGACTCTAGAGCATTGGAGACATGTTCTCTGGAGTGACCAATCACTCTTCTCCGTCTGAACTTGACTGGCCTGCACAGAACTTGACTGACCTCTACCCGATAGCACACCTTTGGGATGAATTAGAGAGGAGACTGTGAGCCGGGCCTTCTCATCCAACATCAGTGTCTGACCTCACAAATATGCTTCTGGAAGAATGGTCAAAAAAATCCCATAAACACACCCCTAAACCTTATGGAAAGCCTTCCCAGAAGAGGTGAAGCTGTTATAGCTGCAAATGGTGGGCCGACATCATATTAAACCCTATTGATTAAGAATGGGATGTCACTTAAGTTCATATGTGTGTGAAGGCAGGGGAGTGAATATTTGGCAATATAGTGTATGTTCTCATTCAGATAGATGGTGGTAGATTCTGATAGATTCTGTCTGCTTCTGTTTCTTCCTTTATATATGCTAAAGTTGTCAGATGTAATAGATTCCTAGACTAGTTCACACTGGAAGGTCTGTGCAACACTTACTGTTCCCATTGGACCGGAACACAGATGCTTTTTGAGTTTTGCCTTCCAGGGACAGGCAATTCAAACATAAAGCTCTTAATAGGCACTACAGATGCCTTTCTCAGTGGGTGGGGGCAGTGCAGGGTGCCAAAGGGATATCGGGGCATGGAGATCTTCCTGTGAGATCAGGGGTGTGAGATCAGAAAATATCAACTAGCTAGAATTAAGGGAGTTAAATCAAATTTAACTCCCTTAATAAAATTGGTCTTATCAGTTCTGAGACATCATTATGTGCTCAGACAACATTGTGACACTCACTAATCAACACACATTAATCGTCAAGGTGGGACAAGGTCAGACTCACATGCTTTTCAACTTACATGGAATGTTCTCAGGTGGGGCTCCAGTTAGCCTCACTGAGAGCAATTGGCCTACCAGGGTTGCAGAGAAAGTGCTTTCTTGATGGGAGAGTGTATAGCCAAGGAAGTGTTATCTGCACCCTAAGTGGTGAACCAGATCTGACAAATGTTTAGCAAGGTGCATGGGGACCTTTTACTGATGTCAAGTCAACTTAATGCCAATTGTGGCTCTCTCTCAGAGCAGAACAGCCCACTGTTACAGCACACATTGGCCCATGACTGGTCGCCCCATCTACTGTTCATTTTACAAATGTTGCACAGAAATCAAAAACAAGACAACTGCTATTGTCTCTACTGGTCAGTGGTAGATGTGTCAGTGGGCAGTGGCATATTTGTGTAGCAGCCATTGCAGTGTGTCACAGCACTATGGATATTATCTCTCACAAATGTATTATGGCTGTTCTGAATAGACTGAGACTACATCCACCACCATTGCCCCAAGAGCCCATCATGGGACATTAGTTATGGATGTAACTGGCTCAGCGAATCCTGTTTAACCACCAAGGATCCTTCTCATTCAGAACCAGGGCTGATCTGGTGAGAACCTGTCATGTAAGTTCAGCAAAAGATGGCTATGTGATAGTCTTATGTCAATAGCAACTTGGTGGCAGAGCAGATAGTTTTATCACTTCACAGCCCCAGGGTTTGATTTTGAGCTCATTTTTCTGGGTGGAGCTTTGTATGTTTCCCCATGTCTGTGTGGGTTTCCTCTGGGTTCTCTAGTTTCCTGTACTGGCTACACTAAATTGCCCCTAGGTGTGCATGATTGTGTGATTTTGTGTGTATGACAGACTGGCATCCCATTCAGAGTGTTTCCCAATTGATCGTGTGATCAATGGCTCTGGATCCACCACAACCCTGATGACGATAAAGCAGTACCAAGGATGAATAAATGATGAATAAATATTACATGTCACTTTGTTGCATGTTTGTGCCCACTTCCAGATGATTCTTATTGGCTTAGTGGTTACTGAACCACTGTTGCATAGGTAACTAGAGACCAAACTAAGACAGTGAACTACAATAAACTGAAGTGTGCACTGGATAGGCTGCACATATAGTATGTGTACTCTTTCTTGACCCTTTTAATCTATTTACAATAAAAAAAACTAAAAAACATTTTATGCTATTTGTTTATCTATACCTTTCAAGTGTACTTCAGGCTGGTGTTTATAGTCCTAATTTTTTTTTTATCTTATTACCATAATTCCTTGAAAAAATAACGAGGCTTTTTGTCTTCATAGCTTTTCTCATTAAAGCCATGTTCATCAGCTGTACATACCAGAAGCTGCTATGTGCCAGGGCCCACGCAAGAATTTCACAGTAATGAAACCACTTGCATTCAGCCCCATGTCCTCATTAGTTTCCCAGTGAGATCAGAAAGCCTTATGGAGGCACATTTGCAAAGACAGAGTAGAATGAATTCATCAGGCCTCAACTGACAGCTTTGATTCAATGTCCAAATTAATCACAAGTTATTGGAATCCGAGTATTTTGAAGCATAGTAGCTGGATTGGCAGAAAGCAATGCATAATTCCAGAGTCTTTGGATGGCTGCTTCAGAACAATAATTAAGTTCACTATAAACATGACTCTGGCCCAGACATGGTAGCAGCTGGCACACACTGAAGTACAGTAAGCCATAAACTGGGCTCCCAGTATGAAAAGCTCTTTGTGGCACCTCAGTTGCCAGCGATGGAAAAGGGATGATTCATGCCAAGCACATCAGTAAAGATGATTGGAGCTTAGGGAGTGAATCTGAAGTGGTGTAATAATCAGTGTGCCATTCAGGGCTTCATGTGGTGGAGCAGAAAATCTATCTTTGAGATGTTTCACTGTGTGTGAAGCCAGAATGAGGGACATTTTTTCCCCTGCTGCAGCTATTATATGAGCTTCATTTGTGCTAAAGTCACTATGCTGTTCAGTAAATTGAAGATATTTGTTGTAGCCATCTGGAGTTGGAATTGCTAGCAAATACCTGCTGCAAAACATGTCCAGTTAGATAGGATTTAAAAGAAAATGCTTCATTTGTCTTACTCTAAGTAGTGAATATTTCTGGTGAAACACACTGTGATACACCTGTTTAAATCCAATTTCTCAAATTTCTTTTTGCAAATTTAACCTTATCCAGGACTCTGTCCCACTGCTACACAAGATACACAAGATTTAGTTGTCAAATTACTACAAATACTATTTTACCCTTGTCAGGAAGAAAAGTGGAGACTTAACTGTAGATAATAAGTGTTGAAAAAATATCAGGTACCATCAGATTGCTGGTCTCTCTAGTGAACCAGGAGAATGAGCGAAAACCCCTGTGTGGGTGGAAAGAAAGTGCGAGAAATATAGAGCCCAGAAAGAGATTCTTTTGAGTTTTATGTGAAACCTAAAGGGCACCCTGAGTAATGTACCACATTGTAATTCCTGTGGAGGTTATTTATTGTTGTGACTGCAAAATGTGAGTGCCACTATCTGCTAAAATATGCATGAATATTGCCTAATTAAACACAAGCTAAGCTACACTAAGAGATATATCTAAATTGAACAAGCTGTCTTTTTAGTAAACAACTGCTGTGACCTGGTATTAAAAAGACATTATGAAACAGTAATAATTAACAGAGATGGTTTATAGGCACGCACATTTCTCTGAGCATGTTTGAGTTGGTCCAAGTTTCAGAATGATTTTTCTGTGTTCTCAACAAATCTGTGTCAAAAAGTGTTTTTAGGACATGCAGTACTGTGCAAAAGTTTTAGGCAGGTGTGGAAAAATGCTGTAAACTAAGAATGCTAACTTTGTCGTCACAAATTTATCAGGCTTTTCTAACAAGTTTTCCACTAACCCTCTGTCTGTTGAACCCCACCCATGGGGAAAGTTGTAACATTGCACATCCTATCACTTTCGGTGAAGAAACATGGTTATTCTATCTTACATATTTGGTCAATTATTTAGCAAAAACCAAAATGCTTTAGGTTGTGCCCCGCTCTCCCCCACTGAACAAAGGGCACACTTTAAATGTCTAAAACAGCTAGATTCACAGGTTTCAATTTAAATCAGGGACTATTTGAGAGAGAGAGAGAGACATTTTTTTAAAATCACATACCTGCATTTTAAAGCTAGTTAGCTTGATTACATGGATAGTATTATAAGATGTTATTCATTTTAAAAATAATTTTAGGTACTCTTAAGAAACCTCAGAGAATATAATAATTCAGATTCACCCAACATTTCTGAAAATGATCTAATTTACTAGTAATGAACTAGCCAGTTAGCTATATGTCTCTGTCAGTAAACCAAGTTATCCAAAAACCTCATGCCATTTCATAAAAAGCACAGAACTCCATAGATAATTGCAATGGGAATGGTGTTGAGTTGGGAAATGGACCATTTTTATGATGGTGATGATGTAGAGATGTTCCTAGGCCAGTTTAATAGTTTCTTTAACATTAGAAAAGGAAATAAATAAATAATAAATAATTCCTCTTCTTTCTTTTCTTCTTCTTCTTCTTGTTATTGTCATCATCCGACACAGAGAGATAGAGAGAGAGATAGAGAGATAGAGAGAGATTCAGACACAGACAAAATGCATACATAAGTAGCAGCATCTCCTTTTCTCTCTCTAAGTGGTGTGCCAGTGGTGTTCCATTATAATACAATCAGGTTTACTAGCAAATGTTGCCAGTGTTCTCTGATTACTGCTGAGCCGCTTCCATTTTCTCGCTGATTACCATCTTGGCATCCATACTCAAGCGAAGGCAGTTTACAAAGTTTTCCTTTTGGCATATTGCTCATATAATAATATGTTTTTGTATTAACTAGGATTTGAAATTAGATTCTGTGCTTACACTTTAAAAGCAAAAGAGGGAATTGGGGTGGCTCAGTAAATGCAGAATGAATCTGAATTCTACCATGGAACTGTAACTGTCTAATGGGCTTTGCTAGTAATGCAACTAAGAACACAATGGTCTAGAGGATGCATGCACAAGGTGATAATGAGAAGCTAAAAGGTGATAAAAAGATAATAAGAAGAGGTAAAAGGTGATGTGCTGTTGTAAACCAGGACTGCAGGGTACTCATTTTAAAGCGCCGAGGTCTACATGAAAAAGGTTGCATATACAATATAAATACATAATCTGAATCGGCAATAGTGCACGCTCAGAAATACAGGTACCAAACTGTAGTGTGTCTAACTGCTTGTCCCTGAGGTGGTACTATCAAGATTACTTCTTTAAATATCATTTAACATACATAATTGGACATTTAAAGCTTTACTACTCGAGTGTGAAGAAAAATACAATGCAGTGCCAAGGCTTAAAAAGTATTCATACCCCTTAAACCCACATTTTTTCACATTATGTCCACAAACTTAAATGTATTTTATTGGGATTTTATGTGATAGACCAACACAAAATAGCCAGTAATTGTGAAGTGAAAAGAAAATGATAAAAAAAAATGTTAGTACATAAAAATCTATGAATACTTTTGCAAGGCATTTTTTTTCTCAGAGTGTGAAAGGTCATTCTTTTTACACCAGAAAAAAATGGTATAATAAGAATATCCTCCACACAGGATGAATTCACAACCATAACTACCTAAATAAATTGTTTTTTTGAAACACAATTGTATTCTGACACATTATGTGATTGTTGTTGTCTGCTGGATATGTCAAGTGGACATACAGTATATGGACAAAAGCATTGGGACGCCTACAGGAGCTTTTATGACAACCCATTCTAAATCCACAGGCATTAATACGCAGTTGGTTTCCCCCTTTGCAGCTTCTAACAGCTTCTTCGGGGAAGGTTTTCTACAAGATTTTGGAGTGTGTCTGTGGGAATTGTTGATCAATCATCCAGAGGAGTATTTGTGAGATCAGATTGATGTTCTACTTCTTCCCAAAGGGCTCTGTGCAGGCCTGTCAAGTTCTTCCACACAAAACTCACCCACCCATGCCTTTATGGACCTTGGTTTGTGCATTGCAGCACAGTCATGCAGGAACAGAAAAGACCATCTCTAAACTGTTCCCACAAACTTGGAAGCATACACTTGTCCAAAATGTCTTGGTATGCTGAAGCGTTAAGATTTCCCTTTGCTGGAACTAAGGGGACTAGGCCAAGCCCTGAAAAACAACCCTGTAGCATTATCCCTCCTCCACCAAACTTCATAGTTGGCACAATACAGCTGCTCGGCCATGGAAACTCATGCCATGAAGCACATGTTGCACAGTTTTTGTGCTGGGTTGGAACTCAACAGTTATTGAGTCAGCAGAGCATTGATTTTTATGCACTATGCACATCAGCACTCGGTGACTCTGCTTTGTAATCTTACATGGTCTGCCACTTTGTGGCTGAGTTGCTGTGGTTCCTAAACACTTTAGTATTATCACTGACAGTTGATTGTGAAATATCAAGGAGGGATGAAATTTCACAAACTGACTTGTTGCAATGGTGGCATCCTATTACAGTACCATGCTCAAATTCAGTGAGCTCTTTAGAATGACCCATTCTTTCACAAACTGCATGGCTAGGTGCTTGATTTTATATACCTATGGCAATGGCACTGAATGAAACACCTGAATTCAATGATTAAAAGGTGTGTCCCAATACCTTTGGCCATATTGTGTAGCTTATGGTTATTAATGACAGGCTCAAGCCTGAAAGGTTACAGGAAGCTTAAATATCCATCTGCCATTCTGTTCTGTTTGTGTAAGAGAAACTCACTGGCTCTATTTGCGTCCTGCCAAGCAGTCCATGAACTAATCTAACCAATTACAGATACCACTGACAGGTGAGGTAAGGCCAATACCAATCTTCTGCTCTAGTTAATAGACTCTGTGTTTGTGTGTGTGTGTGTGTGTGTGTGTGGTTGCATGATTCATACACTGTATTTTGAACATTTGCTGTGGGAGTTATTCTACACATTAGTTCCATATCCTTCTCGGTCTGACAGGAAAGCAATAACTGTAAGGTTTTTCTTGACTTCCATGTGTTAAACATGTGCTGTAATTGAATTCTTATTAGCTGTAAACAATCCTCCTTTGGGGGACCCCAGAAAGTGTGTACATCTGCTATACCTGTGTGTGAATGGGAGTGGATGTGAATGCGTGTGTATGTGTGTATCCCTTGTTTTCCGCTTTTGGATTGTTACTCAAGGGAATCCTTCTGCCACAATCTCAGTGCCATGCGACTGACAGCTCTAAAGCGAGAGAGACAGAACTCCCTCAACCATACCACAACCAGCTGCTCTCCGCTGCTCTGCAGGTTTAGCTCAAAGCTGTTCAGATGGCTGGTCTGGCTCACACATTCCTCACAGTTCACCTGTCACACTCAGACAAGTGAGAGACTCGGGGAGAACTTTTAGCCCCCACTGCATTTTCACTCTTTACTCTGGAGAGCACAAATATATTGGCTCATAAACTGGAACAGCTGAATCAGACTGCGTTGTAAAAGTTACTGTAAGAAGGACACCGACTAAAGAACAGACTGTATTGCAATTCTGTGATTCACTAGTCTGTAAGCCATCTTTAAAAATTTAGTTGAATATAGTTTGAACTATGGCTCACAGAATAGTTTTAGTATTATATTTATATATTAGTAATACTAATAGTAGATGATTACTTGTATGAATTTGATCACTAACAATATATAGTAATGCAGGCACTGTTTGTATTAGTGTGGATTCTTGTTTGTTGGTGGAAATATATTCAAGAATGATTTTAAATTCAGTGGGATATGGCCAAAAATGCTCATGTAAAGAATGATGACCATCCTCATGCCACATTTGACTGGGCATTATAGTGTGTGTTGTGCTGGTATGATTGGATCAGACACTGCAGTGCTGCTGAAGTTTTTAAACACTCACTGTCCGCTCACTGTCCACTCTATTAGACACACCTACCTAGTTGCTCCACCTTGTAGATGTAAAGTCAGAGACAGTAACTCTTCTTTTGCTGCACAGTTTGTGTTAGTCATCCTCTAGTCCTTCACCAGTGGTCACAGGATGCTACCCACAGGACACTGTTGGCTGGATATTTTTGGTTGGTGGACTATTCTCAGTCCAACAGTGACACTGAGGGGTTTAAAAACTTAAGCAGCACAACACACACTAACACACCACCACATCACGGTCACTGCAGTGCTGACAATCATCCACCACCCAAATAGTACCTGCTCTGTGGGGGTCCTGACCACTGAAGAACAGCATAAAAGGGACCTAACAAAGTCTGCAGAAAAACAGATGGACTACAGTCTCTATCTGTAAAACTATAAAGCACCTGTATGGTCAGTGGAGCTGACCATAAAATGGACAAAGAGTGTAGATACAAGGAGGTGGTTTTAATGTTCTGGCTGTTTGGTGTATTTCAAGAGTGGCATGGTGATGCAGTGGGTAGCCTTGTCACCTGGGTTCACCTGGGTTTAATTCCCTTTTCGCAGTGCCAGAGTGTGGAGTTTTCATATTTTCCCTGTACATGGGTTTCCTCCAGGAGTTCTGGTTTCCTTCCATAGCTCAAAGACATGCACTCATACAAACTGGAGATACTAAATTGCCCCTAGGTGTGAGTGTGTGTAAATGTGTGAATGTGTCTGTCTGTCTGCCCTGTGATAGATTGGCAACCTATCCAGGGTGTTTCCCTGCCTTCTGACCAGTGAGTGCTGGGATAGACTCCAGCACCCCCATGACCCACTAGCGGGGTAAGCGGATTAGATGATGAGTTGAGTGAGTATGTTTCAACTTTAATAGAAACTAAGTAGTAGATATTATTGTAGATATAATAGTAGATGCTTGTAAGAATGAAACAGAATGACTAACAATGTAACATTTAATCAAAATAACAATAATATAATACAAACATTGATTGCATTACTCAGAATAATTCAAAACCTGATCCTTGTGCATTTCTTTCCAGTCTTATGCCTACCAATACTGCCTATGATTTTTGGCATAGCAACCAGCAGGTTCAGGAGAGCCACAACTATCCATTTTTAGCTACTTTATATGTTCACACAATAAGGAGGCAAGAATTTGAGATGTTGTTGGAACAAATATTCAAGGTTGAGTTTAAATTGAGCAGAATACAGACAAAAAATGCACATCTAAAGAAAGAAGACCAACATTATGTCAATTAGACAAGCAGATAAAAATGCCCATTTAACTGTTTGATATATTTAAACTCTTGTCTTTCATTACATGAAATGGTACCTACATTTGACAATGGTCCAGATCTTGCTGAACACCTTTCCCTGGCTGAGACAGAGCCAGTGGGCACAGCAAGTCCCGTTCTACTTTACCAAAAGCATTGAGCTGAAGCCATCTGTGCTGGCAGGCCTCTCTGATACAGCTCCATACGGTTCCCCATGCCATAGCAGAGTACGTGCTAAAATCAATACCACCCACTGACCTCTTTCATTGCTCTTGGCTAAGACAGCCTGATGTAGTTGACCAAGAGAGGGCACACATCTATCTGATAGGAAGGATAAAGGTGATAGAGGCATAGTGACCTGTGAAAGTGACATTTTAATTAAAGTTAAAAAACAGTTACAAAACACTGGAATATATGTTATTATTATACATTGGAATAAAGAAAGAAATTATATAAAGACCTTTCATCTCAAATGAGAGATGTATCTGCTACTGATGATCATTAATGCTAATGGTGCAGTGTGGGGTTTCGTCTAATTCTTGACTAAAATTCACTTTGAACAGAGAAACAATGCAATTTAATACAAGGTTTAGCATGTGTCTGAAAGATTAATTTGATTGCCCACCCACTTGCAAAGATCTTTAATAAGCTTCTGTTTCCTGCACCCACACATGTATTAACATCCACTGCTATTTCTCCTAAGAACAACACTGTCGTGTTCCAAAAATATGCCATGGTTATAGTGTTTAAAAACTAGTTTGCTGCCATGTTTCCTAGCAACTATACTGAAGTAGTTTTCATTTTGATGATGCCTCATTTATGTTTTCTACAGTCATGTTTTAAAATGTCACCCAGGCTTTAATGGAAGTGGGAACAATTGTCCTACCTCTTGCCTGGATTGTAGCTGTTCAAGCTTTTATCACACTGAGGAAATTATTTTGAGAATCTGGTACTTTAAAAAAAAAAAAAACTCCTTTTCCCTCTTCTTGTCTTATTAACTCAGCTACCGTCATGTGAAACTAAGCTGCTCAAACAAGAAAATCCCTTCTTTCTACTGTTACCAAGGAAACTACAAAAAGCTTGTTTTGGCACTCAGTTTTCTGCTCATAAGAAAAGAAAGAAGGAAAGAAAAAAACTGCAATTGAAATGCAAAACTTTAGATTCAGCACATCCCTGCCTACATACACTCACCAAACCTGGACAGTTGAAGACTGGGAAAAAATTCTTTTCTAATCTTAAGCTGTCCAGTTTGGGTGAGTCTGTGCCCATGACAGCCTCAGATTCCTGTTCTTGGCTGACAAGTGGAACCCACTGTAGTCTTCTGCTGTTGTAGCCCATCAAGGTCAAAATGGTTTGATGTTTTGTGCATGCCGAGATGGATTTTGGCTTACCATAATTCTAAAGATTGATTATTTGAGTTACTATAGACCTGTATCTGCATGATTTTATGGATCATGCTGCTGCCACGTGTTTGGCTGAATAGATCGCTGCACGAAAGTGCAGGTGTTCCTAATAAAATGGACGGCGAGTGCAGATAATGAATCAGTATCAGACCAGTGTTTTTTTTTTTTATTACATACATAACACTGTTTAAAGACAAAATCAGTGCATAATTATTAAATAATTGTATGTAGGGCCAGCATCTGCTTATTCATTATTTAGTAAGTAACCTAGATGCATAATACAAAACATCACTAATGAGCATGCATAATTTAGGGACTTATCTAGGACATTGTTCAAGCATAGGAAAATGGGGCAGCAGAAATGAGATAAAAAAAAAGAAGAAGAAGAACTTCAAGAGAATTAAGTTAAAGGGCATTTGATGTAATCCCATAGCTTTAAATTTGATAAAGCACACAACAAATTTCCAGTCTTAGGGTTAGGGTTAGATTCCATGATATCGGATATCATTTTGCATTTCATATTAGTTTATAATATGGCTCACGTACATTTCTGGACAAAAATACTCATGTTAAAAAAGCATATCTGGTAACTCAATGTTAAAGTCTATAGGCATCAAATGACTCACTTCATAAACAACCTTTCTTAAACCTTTAGATTTGGTAATGTCTTGAAATTCTTGAATACTTTAGGAATGGATGTTGTTGATCTGATCAGTTTTCATCAAGGGAGCAATAATTTGCAATTCATCAAGCTTGAAATAATAGGGTATCACACTTTGTTTAGTTAATGACTCTTTTTATTGAGTTAGTGAGTTAAGCTTGCTTTAAGCAGCTACTCACTTTAATTTCCTGTCTAATTTAAGTGTAAGTAAAATTGAACCAGTGTCTGGGTATCAGCCTCAGTGTACCATGTGTTTCTGTGCATTCACATTTAATGCCACTTTACGTGTTTATGTCCATGCTTCTGAGCCACAGGCATTTGTCTGTGTGTGTGTGTGTGTGCAAAATCTAATCTATGTTAGAAGTAAGTATGCTCAGTGATCTGGACTGGGAAGGGGAAAAGGGCATAAGAATGTCACAATCCCCTGCCGTTTTAACCCCCTCCCCATGACACGCCTAACATCTGCTCCTCTATACAACATGTCCAAACAGCCTCTCAATTTCAGTTATTGCAGGACTGTGAATGACCTGCACCGACACTACTTGGAATGCTACTTGGAATGACCATTCGTCTAACAGATACATGTCT
The DNA here is from genome assembly GCA_028566355.1 of Doras micropoeus. Classification (NCBI taxonomy): domain Eukaryota; kingdom Metazoa; phylum Chordata; class Actinopteri; order Siluriformes; family Doradidae; genus Doras; species Doras micropoeus. The sequence goes on along the minus strand of JAOUQY010000038.1, from coordinate 20,206,946 downwards.
GTGAAGGTCTCCGGTCATTTAGATTTACTGGTTGTAATTTGAGTTGGTTGGACTGTAATCTTGAAGTGGTTTTACTGCAGGGGTGACTCTTTCACCCATGATCTCAAATCATGTTACAGACAGATCTGGTGGCTCTGTGCAATTTAGGCAGACTTAATGAATCCAACTGGCCCGTGTAGATTTAAATCATCCCTTGAGTATTAGGAAGACAGCAACAGTAAATTCAATGCAGTCATTTAATTATGAAGAGGAACAAATCAGATATTCTTCAAATGCCACCTTGTCCTATACATACTAATTAGGCAGGCTGATCCTCTAGTAAAGCTCCTCCCTATATCTGAAAAAAAATGCTTTATTACTCATATTCAGTACGAGACTTCATCAGATTATCAGACCTGAACCCATTAGAAACCATTAGACAAGTAGCAAAAAAAATATAATTCAGAATGCTAATTTGCTATTGACTATTTTGCTCGTAGCCTCACTAGCAAAGAAAATACACTTCACACACATAGTAAAGAGGTAATGAGGGTGCCAGGCTTGTAGTCATGCTGTGAAAGCAGAGATGATTAAGTTTGCCATGAGAACATAATAAGATGCAGAAGTGAAGCAGATAAGCTAGAAACCCTTTACACCTGCTTTCTGCTTCTTTTGTGATGCAGACCTTGTGAGTGAGAGCTTGAGGAAAAGCGCGGAGGCAGATGGAGGGGGTGGATCTGAATGATGGCAGGAATATGAAAGCAGTCTCGAGCACTTCAGGGCATTGAGCTGGAATATACTCGAGATCACAGGCGTACTCTCGGTCCATATGAGACTGCCATGCACACCTGGGTGTCATGCAGGAATGGGCAAAAATACTTTCCAATTTTTAATGCATAATTCCAAGCATGGTAAATGTAACTGCATCAAAACAAATGACAATCTACAGTAACTGAAACATAATATATGCCAAAATAAAATACGGCATTTTTATACATTTATGAGTGGATAAAGCTAATGTTAACATGGTGCTGGATATCAGGGTGCCATTTGTGTCCCGTGATTTTATATTTACCCCTATGTCTGTACAAATGAACGACATTTTAAACAGAATTAAAGTGTCCTTCACAACAATTTAGTCATGGTCAACAGTCAACAGTCAAGGTCTTTTATTTGTCATTTGCACAGCTGAGAGAAAGTGGCCAAATATTGGGCATATATTAACAGATAAATTCTAATAAACAAAATATACAAATGTAAATCCAATATAAAGTATTATACCCAGGACAAAAAACTTTCAGGATGCAAAAGATCACATGAATACACAAAATAAACATAAATATGGGTGGATAGTGTACAGTGTGTAAAGTGGTGTGCAAAAAAAGGCTCTAAGGCTTTAAACACCATTTTCGACAAGTCACCCATTATATGTTATTGAAAACGCATATCCTGACAATCATAGGAAGAGGAAATGTAAATGCTCACACTGATTTTATATAATGTTCCAATAGTAGTGGCTGACATGGCCACTTTGAAAGTACAGATAAATTAATTAACTAATTTCTTAATTAGCTATTAGAGCGTCCTTAATGTCCTCGTGCCATTATCAGGGATGGCAGTGCTGCGTATTCTGCACAAAATGCACTCACTGTCAGATTAAAAAAAAAACTTAATGAAAAGATTTGTTGCCTGAGATGGGTTAACACATTTCTGGAATAGTGAAATGCATCTTTTCTTAGAAAAATGAAAAAAAAAAAAAGTTACATTTGAATCCTTCGGAAACCACACTGTGCTGTTTGACAGGCTAATTATACTGTCCTTTATTT
>JAOUQY010000038.1:20147449-20157727 GCA_028566355.1 Doras micropoeus | reverse complement strand
TACATATACATACACTCACCTCATAGTGTAAAGTAGAGTGCCGTCATCCTGGATACGCAGGAGCTTATTGGGCATTGTCATGTTGTGCGCCACTGATTTCTTCCCATTATGAAAGAAAGTGTCGGGAGTCCAGATTTTGCTGGCCATCAGGTTGTTGAGACGCAAGATGTTCATTGGTCCCTCAAACTTCAACCTCTCATCTTTCCAGCTCTGCCTGAAGAAAACATCTATTGTGTATTCCTGTTTAAAAAGGCAAGAAAGCAGAGAAACATAACATTCATTTCAGTGCCCATGGTCTTCCTAAGTGTCAGTGTATCATCTGCACAGTTTGTTTTTGAAAAGGTTTCTATGAGGCATTTTCAATGACTATGTAACAATGACAGAAGCTTTTTTTTACTGTAAACAAGGCTAGGATGGCTCAAACCCCACTTCCAGAAAAGTTGGGACACTTACACAAAATGCAATAAAAACTAAAAACTGTACTTGTACTTGAACTTTTATTTAACTGATAAATGTATAAACTGATAAATGTATAAAAACATTTACAGTGATATCACTGACAAACAAAAGTTGTGACTGTCATGCTACCATAATACCAGGCCTCATTCTGCATGAGTTACAACAGTGTGGCTTAACTGGCCTGCCTGCAGTCCAGATTTATCTCTGACTGAACTTCTATGGCTCATCATGAAGAGGACAATCAGACAACAGCGACCACGGACTGTTGAGCAGGTCAAGTCTTGGAACACAGCAAGAATAGACCAAAAATTATTTTGTAAAACTGCAACAATTAGTATCTTCAATTCCCAAATGATTAAAAAGTATAATTAAAAGAAAATGACCCAGTAGCAAACATGTCTCTGTTCTGACTTTTTTGGACTGTGTTGCAGGCAATTTGTTTATATTTAACAAATAGAATTAAGTTTGTCACTGAAAATCTTTTATTTGTCGTTTTATCTGTTAAAGAAATCTTCAAGTGAATTAACAAACTACAGATTTCTGTTTTTATTGCATTTTACAAAGTGCCCCACCTTATCTGGAAATGGGGATTGTACAACACTCACTCCTTGATTCTGTTCAGGTGTGCTAGCAGAAGCTAATATTAATGACTAGAACAAAATTCAGCTTAATCTTTATCAAAATGCTTTATCCGTATCTGAAAATCTTAAATATTTTTCTGTCACTAACACGGTGCCTTATGAAATTTACCACACATACCTCTATGTGATGCTGAGACCTTTATTAGATTTTGGACATTTAGAGACTCAGTTTTCATTGCACTCAGTTTCATCAGGCTTTGGAAGACTCTTTAAAAAAAAAAAAAAAAAAAGGAATATCCTATATGGGTCCTAAATATCCTACATTAATGACATTTTTCTTTGAAGATGCCTTTGTCTAACGAAGCACAGATGGCAAAGCATGGTAGGAAATTAAATTTCAACACAGCAGGGAGGAAAAACGGGTTAGGAGATGAAAGGTATTGACGATGTCATGCAACATTCAGAAAAAATATTTGATAAAGACAGTGCAGTTTTGTCATTATTATTATTATTATTATTATTATTATTATTATTATTATTATTATTATTATTATTATTATATACTACTACTACTAATAATAATAATTTTGTTTCTTTTACTAAAGGACATTATATACCAGTATACAGTTATTAGTGCAGAAATTAATATTAAAATAAAACAAGAACACCTTTGACTTAACAACACGAAATGAAATCAGTCAAAACTGAAAAAAAATACAACACAAATGAGCAAAAAATATAGATATAAAAATACAACCATTTAAACAATATAATAAACCATGATTCATGATTTTTACCATTTTCTTTCACAGTTGCCATGTTATTATGAAAGACAAATCAACTGGCTGAATTATTTCTAATTCTGTTCATACTGAATGGAATAAATATAATAAACCTGCATGAGTGACATGCTAATATCTAGAATAAAGCCATTAAATTAATTTGTATTAGATTTTTTTTATTTTATGCTGCTTGGAAAATGCTTTCAATCTTTGACCCAAGTAAACAAAATACAGCAGCTTTGGCGAGCTCACAACAGGAAACGAAGTGCACGAATAGAGGGAGAGAGAATGGCTGCTTTTTGTGCTTAAGTTAACAGTAAAACAACAAGATGTTAGTGTGAAGGGTCAGGTGCAAAATAAGGCAGGTGTAGAATAATGCAGGTTTGTCTGGAACTCCAGCAGAAGCAGTGATGTCTTTGTTTGACCCTGGCAGTACAATCATCAACCTTTGTGGGCAGGAGAGTGGTGCAGACACTAAACAATTGCTTCCCTTTCTCAAGCCATCACTTTCTTTTCCTCCACTTACTTGTTGTATTCTCAAAATTGCTCCTAATTCCTCATTAGTCCACTTCATTTTCCTTTTCCATTTCCTTTCCTTTTTCCCATAACCCAGTTTCTCTCTATGGAAAACTGTGGCAAGTGAAGAGCTGCTTTATCATACCAAAGTGACTTACAGAATCCCTGTTCATCGATCACTGACTGGGCCTGGTTCTCCTCTGAGCCTGAGGGAAGCCTACTCTGTATCGCATTTGCACCGTAACACTAACGTAATAGATACTGTGCAATCTGGTGGAGATATGCCTCACTGTGGTCACCCAAAGAGAATGAAATGACAGCAGCTAATAGTTATAGCAAACTGGGTCATAAATGCAAAATGTAATAAGATCCTTCTATGTTCTCTGTGTTCCCTATGATTATATATTTAGACACGGGTCCTAATATTGACACTTTATTAGTTGGGTTAGTCTGGCTTTCAAATTAGCACTTTAATTCTTCCATTTCCTACTATTCATTTCTTATAATCAATTATAATTTGGCAATTCATTGGAAAGTTCATTATTAGAATGTAGGGCTATAATAATACACAATATTCTAATTCTGCATGATATGATAATATCTGTGTCTCAGGCTTCCATTGTCAATTGATCAAACCATTCAACATTATAAACGTACAAAAATAGAAACCTTGACACCGAATGACATGGTGTTTGTGTGATCCATTAAGACTCTCAGCAGTATATATCAGTTTTCTGTTTATCTGCAGACCTGACAGTTCAGTATAGCATTAGTGCTGAAAAAGAAAGTTCAAAAAACCCTAAGGCAAAAGCACAGAGAAGCAGAGGCTGCAAAACAGGATTGAGAGAAAGAAAAAGGGGTTTACTAACTGCCTCAAGTCCTTTAGATATAGCAGCAAGATATTACCTCTACACTTAATATCACTTGACAACAAGATACAACACATCAAATACATGAATAAGGTCATTCACCTCCATTAAAATGGATGTGCAATAAAACCAGTACAATCTTTACAGGTTTAAGAACGTGTAGAGCCCAGCAGCCCTAATCATTTCTTACAGACATGCATAATTCATTAGAGGCTACTCCAATAGACAGATCAATGATCAAAGGTTGACTAATGTTGAATGCCTAATACTGCAGGTAAAATACTGTGAAAGTGCCTGGAGATTATGTAGCATCAGATTAAAATGAAATTAAATACAGAAGAGTCATTTTCAGTATCTGATAGGGGGATGTTGTATGCCCCATGAAAGGCTTCCGCTGTCAGAAGAATAAGAGCGAATCCATTTCAAAAGGTGCAAAAAATGACAACTGTGAAACCTCTTGAAATAGAGAGTGAAAGAGAGGGTAAGGTTAGGAAGGAATGAGAGAAAGGATGAGCTCCAGGGAATGTGTGGAGGCAAAGAAATAGAACAATTTGTCTTTGAAAATGAAAAAAAAAAGTATATCAAAGTAAAGCCTGGACGTATCTGTTCAGCCCACTGTGTGTCTTCGGTGGAAAGGTGGCTTGTAAATCGGTAAGGAAGAGTGCAAAAAAGATGATTTATATTAATGCTTTACATCCCAGTAGCACAAAGGAAAGAGGAGAAAGAAGCCAGTAGTGCACAGGTCCCTCTCCAGAGCTAATCTAATCCAGCATGAAGCTGAGAGAATGGACCGATTCAGAAAGAGAAGAGAGACGGAGAGACCTGTGTAAGAAGACAGTGGATAGATTATGAAGGATTTGGATAGAGAACTAGAGAGAAGAACCAGCAGAAGGGCAGAATGGTGGAGGGGAGGTGAGACATGTCCTGCTGGTTCGTAATTGTCTGTGCTTTGAAGCAGAAGGAGAAGTGTTTAATCTTACGTAGACAGAACAGTGCTAAAGCAAAGAATGAATAGCAAGGGATCAAGCACAAAGCACACACCATACAGGTGTCTGACGACATCTCTTTGCATTGTATTGCAATGTACTATGTTACTATTAAACTGCTAAAAATATTAACACGGTCAATGGAAATGTATAGGAATTATGAATTTCCTCATGAGAATATTGCTTATTGTTTCCAAAAATATCACAAGCTTCAAGTTTGCCAATATTCATAATTATCTGGGATGTACCCGGATATGGTTCAGACTAGAACTGTGCATCAGGGCTGGAAGCCAGCAGAGCTTGCAAGACAAGACCACATATGTTGGGAATTAAAATGAACTAAACTTCGTAGAAACCATCATAGGCAGGTACGGAAAAAGTCCTGCACGTGCGTGTTTCTATTTCAGACTAATGAACCCAAGTGATGCGGGTAGCTGAGGTTGAGGAACTGTAAGAACCAGAATTCATACGCCATGTTAACAGAGAAGCCATTTCTACATACGTTTTTTTTCTAGAGTTTTAAGATGTTTACTGACAGTATCGCAGCAGGGTTCATATTTAATGTTAAAAACAGCAACACTTAAGGCCACACCCACTTCAGGAATAACCCACTTCACTTGCCTGCTTCTGCACCCCATGCTGTGTCTGGTTTGATGCTTAGACTGCTCTGATTAAAACCTGCATTAAAAAGCTGCTTCCTCTGGCTGTGTCACTATTTGAATTGATAATAGAGACAGCTGCGCTGGCGGATCCATGAGTCATAGAGCTGCTTCCTCCGGCTTATCAGGGGAGGAGAATCTAATTCAGTATGGCACGGGTGCAGTCAGGTGGCATCGCTTTTCATTTCACCTCCTGATATGGCGGCATCTGATACCAGCAGGGCCACCATGGGCCATTGTCAATTTACGACTGGCCCCTACACACACATCATATGAGATGGCACTTTACTTTCTCTCTTTCTTTTGGACAAAATTAAAAAAAATATTCTGATATATATACCTGTTCAACTGCTCTGTAACACAAATATCTAATCAGCCAATCACATGGGAGCAACTCGTGCATTTAGACATGTAGACATGAAGACATGGTCGAGATGACCTGCTGAAATTCAAACCAAGCATCAGAATGGGGAAGAAAGTTGATTTAAGTGACTCTGAACACGGCATGGTTGTTGCCACTACAAGGGTTGGTCTGAGTATTTCAGAAACTGCTGATCTACTGGGATTTTCATGTCCAAACATCATTATAACCACTCGTTACAACCGAGCTATGCTGAAAAGCATCTCTGAATGCATAATACGTCAAACCTTGAAGCAGATGGGCTACAGTAGCAGAAGACCACACCAGATGCCACTCCTGCCAGCTAAGAACAGGCAGACGAGGCTAGAATTTGCACAGGCTCAACAAAATTGGACAACAGAAGATTGGAAAACGTTGCCTGGTCTAAGGAGTCTTGATTTCCGCTGTGACATTCAGATAAAACATGCTTTATATCAGTGGTTCATGCTAGTGGTGGTGGCGTAATGGTGTGGGGGAGATTTTTTTTGGCACTGTTTGGGTCCCTTAATACCAGTTGAGCATCATTTAAATGCCACAGCCTACCTGAGAATTGTTGGTTGACCATGACCATCCCTTTATGACCACAGTGTACCCATCTGCCGATTGCTACTTCTAGCAGGATAACGTGCCATGTCACAAAGCTCAAATCAACTCAAACTGGTTTCTGGTTTAGAGCACCTTTGAGATGTGGTGATAGGGGAGATTTGCATCATGGATATGCAGCTGACAAATCTGAAGCAACAGCATGATGCTATCATGTCAATATGGACCAAAATCTCGGAGAAATGTTTCCAGAACCTTGTTGAATCTGTTCCATGAAGAATTAAGGCAGTTCTGAAGGCAAAAGCAGGTCCAACCTAGCAAGATGTACCTAATAAAGTGTCCAGTAAGAGTATATGTATATAAGAATATTTTTTAAAGGTTTTGTCTAAAAGAAATATAGAAATGTATACACACAGATATACAGACAGACAGAGAGAGAGAGAGAGAGAGAGAGAGAGAGAGAGAGAGAGCAGAACTGAAGATTCATTTTTTTTAAATACTATAACAGTTTCGTGGCAATCTCACCATTTAAAAAAAAAAGAAATACAGATTAAAATGCCTTTCCCTATGGCCTGATCACTTTCTACACAACAGTAACCTCTATTTATGTGTTTCAAAGCCCTATCTATTCATTTCATATTAAGTGCAAGATTTAAATAATCAATTATAAATTGCCAATTCACTGGAAAGTTCATTATTAGAAAGTAGGGAAGGAATAATACACAATATTCTAATTCGACATGTTATATAACATATTATATGGTACAGTGGTGTCTGAAAGGGTGTCTTAGGTATCCATTGTCAATTGTTTAAAACATTCAACATTATAAAAGTACAAAAACAGAAACCTTGACACCAAATGACATGGTCTTTGTGTGATCCATTAAGACTCTCAACAGTATATATAATCAGTTTTCTGTTTATCTGCAGACCTGACAGTTCAGTATAGCATTAGTCAATTTAGAAAAGTGATTTGAGGGAGGAATGCCATTCAGTTTGATCCCTTATTGTTAAATAGAACTATAACAGTTTCATTGCAACCTCAATTATTAAAAAAAAAAAAGAAATACAGATTAAAATGTTTTCCCTATTATATTAGATTAGATCCCTATTATCCCCTGTTTCTTTGTGCAACTGATACAGACTACATCACAAAAACGTTGCTATCATTCCTAGGTTGTTTGTAGCATACAAGATGGCTATAAAACTTAGAGAAGAACATACCATTGCTGACCAGAACAAAGCAAAAAAACAGAACGGTTTATTTTTGGCTAAGCAGCACTGCACATTGCTGTGCATTTTTGCTCAGCACAGGGCCTTTCCTCATAGCCATATTTATGAGACATAAAAGATGTTATGGAAAAGTCATAAGGGATTTGATGCCATGTTGTTTGCTTTATATACATGGGGATGTGCAAAGCTTTCGTAATAGCTTTTTCCTTCCATTTTCACATTTTTCCACTAATACATTTTTCCTTTAATTTTAATACAATGATACCATGAAATTATTATTATTATTTTTTTTATTTTTATTTTTCCGATTTTCTCCTTAATTTAGTCGTCTCCAATTCCCACCCATCAGTACCAATTCCCCCATGTCACACGACGAGCTGCCAATCAGGGAGGGTGAAGCCATCACCTGCTTCCTCCGAAACACGTGACGCAAGCCGCCGCATCTTTTTTTTTTTTTCGAGCTGCTGCCCATGCAACTTTCAGGAGCGGTCTAGCACACTCGGAGGAAAGGGCTCCCGCCCACCTTTTGTATGCATGAGCTCACAGACTCCCGTGATTGGACAGTGTGGTTCTGATTGACATGGGGAGAGCGTATGCTGCCCCTCCCACCCTGAGAGCACGGCCACTCTTGCTCTCTGAGCTTCCGGCTACAGGCAGCTATAGCATCACCTGGATTCGAACTGGCGATCTCCAGATGATAGGGCGAACGCGTTGCCATTGCGCCACTCGGGAGCATGAAATATTTCTAATAGGTTATGATACCCTAAACATTTTAATCATGCACTCTTTTTATTTGTTTTTTTTTCCCCAAGATTAAGAACAGTGAACTCACCATATCAGTGTCTGAAACAGGGCCAAAACTGGTGACGTAGATATCAGTCTTCACTGTGGTGACCCGATCTGAAAAAGGGAATGAGGGAAGAGGCAAGGAATGATCTGATAATGCAATCTTTTTTAAACAAATCTGAAACACCTCTGAATGTTGCTCGAATGAACAGAGAAAACACAAGCATGTTTGTTACCTTGCATTTATATTCTGTCCTCACACTGTCTATATTCCAATGTCTTGGAGTGCTTGTACATACACCTTAGTGCTGTCTTTTCTGGCTCTCCTTTGTGTCTCTGCCACTGAAGGACTCTATCTATCTCGCTTCTATTTTGGTGTTATTAAATAGATATTTCTTTTTCTCCTTTATGTCTGGCTTTTTGTGTCGTTCTGCTTGCCCTTGCTTCTGTTTATGCCTGGCTGACGCGGAAAGCTCTTTCCCTGGCTTTTTTGTTCTCTTTGTGAAGGCTATTCATGCTTAGATGTGGACTGTTAAGAGTTGCTTGTTAATGCTAAACAGTATGCTACCAAAAAGACCTCTGGGATCTTAATCAGGCTCAGAGTACTCGGTCAAAGAGTGTACATTAAAAATTCAGTCCCACGCTCTGGGTAAACAGTAGATAATAGAAGTTATTTAATTGACTATTAATTTGTGTCAGATGTACTAACTAAAGATGACGGCCATCCAGTGGTGCAGTTTATCAGAGAATGCAACTGTTACTAATGAAAACAGTACCTTAGCTTCAAAGAAAAGCTTGACTTTTAAGCAGAAATAATCAGGAAGAACAATTTTCTACAATTCCATACATGCACAAAACGTATGAAAATTAAATTATATTATTTTTGATACACACGTGTGCTTAAATTAAAAGCTGAGGCCCTGAAGGGGTTGGAGATAATTTACTGTTCATTCAGAGCCTCAGAATGATAGTTCTGGTTTGTTAACAGATATGTAATGCAAGTTTGTTAATTCATCTCAGAGAGGGGAAAGAATGCCGCTTTCAAAGACCTAGCTTTCCCTTGATGTTTTTCTCCTCATGCTCTGACTTTCATAATGCTTTTTTTACATTAAAGTACTTCAAAATACACAACTCCATCACAGAACACTACTTGAGAGACCAAGGTCAAATCATACATACTGACACTCTAGGTTTCAAAGCCATAGCTATTCATTTCTTGAAGTGCAAGATTTAAATAATCATTTATAAATGGACAATTCACCGGAAAGTTTATTATTGAAAAGTAGGGAAGGAATAATACACAATATTCTAATTCAACATGATATGATATTGTATGATACAGTGGTGTCTGAAAGGGTGTCTTAGGTTTCCATTGTCAATTGGTCTCTGACTTTACATCTACAGGGTGGAGCAATATGGTGGATGTGTCTCATGGAGTCCACAGTAAGTGAACACAGTGTTTAAAAACTCCAGCAGCACTGCTGTGACTGATCCACTCACACCAGTACAACACACACCAACACACCACCACCACATCAGTGTAACTGCAGTGCTGAGAATGATCCACCACCCAAATAGAACCTGATCTGTGCTGGTCCTGTGGGGGTCCTGACCATTAGAGAACAGAGTAAAGCGGACTAACACAGTATGTAGAGAAACAGATGGATTACAGTCTGTAATTGTAGAACTACAAAGTGCATCTATACAATAAGTGGAACTGAGAAAATGGACAATGAGTGTAGAGTAAAGGAGATGGTCATAATGTTAAGCCTGATTGGTATATGCTGTCATGTCACATTTAATTCAATTCAGTTCAATTTTATTTCTAAAGCGCTTTTAGCAATGGACACTGTCCCAAAGCAGCTTTACAAAGACATAAAATCCATAACTTATAGGTTTTATCCCTAACCGTTATCCCTAATGAGCTATCCCTAATGCTATCTGACAGAGCTGACATCTGAAAATGTAAAAAAAAAATTGCCATTATTTTCACAAAACAAATAAAGTTATGTAGTAGACTGTTGATGCTACTTGATGACCTACTTCATAAAAATAAAGTTATGTCAAATTTCAAATAATTTCTTCAGAAATCTGAAGACAAAAGTTTGGACACACCTCAAATTCACACTGGTTTTTCATTATTTTAACATTTTCTGCATTGTAAATTAATACTAAAGTCATCCAAACTATGAAGAAATACATATGGAATTATTTAGTAAGAGTTAAAAAAGTGTTAAACCAGAATATGTTTTATAGTTTAGATTCTTCAAAGTAGGCACCTCTTGCTAGACAGCTTTGCACACTCTTGGCATTTTCTCAGTCAGCTTTATGAGGTAGTCACCTGGAATGGCTTTCAGTTAACAGCTGTGTCTTGTCAAGAGTTAATGTCTTGAATTTCTTGCCCTCTTAATGTGTTTGAGACATCAGTTGTGTTGTGAAGAGGTAGAGTTGGTGTACAGTGAAT
>JAOUQY010000038.1:19879335-19889844 GCA_028566355.1 Doras micropoeus | reverse complement strand
CCACCACCCAAATAGTACCTGATCTGTGCTGGTCCTGTGGGGGTCCTGACCATTAGAGAACAGAGTAAAGGAGACTATCAAAGTATGTCGAGACACAGATAGACTACAGTCTGTAATTGTAGAACTACAAAGTGCATCTATATGGTAAGTGGAACCGAGAAAATGGACAATGAGTGTAGAGTAAAGGAGGTGGTCATAATGTTATACCTGATGGGTGTATATTGCTTTATTTTGTTAATTATTACACTGTCTACATGGTCACTAAGTAGACTATACTCACAATAATGGACAAAATGCATTCATATGAATCATCATAAGGCCAGTGCTTTCCCTGACAAATTTATTCACAAGGTCATTTCAGCTGAAGAAAGACAATTAGTCTAATAATTCTAATATGGCTCATCCTCTTTAAATATGCAACCATTAAATTGAAAATACATGATTGCATAAATATTCAAAGGTCATAGTGAATAACCAAGGTCTTGCTTCATTCAACCTGCAAACTAAATGTGTGCTTGGCAAGGGCAAAAGTTCAGCTAAAGTAGTTCCCTGAGCAAAGAAATGCGACTAAGCCAAGTGCAAACATACACAAAGCACATCTTCTTTATTAGTTTCCACTTGGTTAAACACAGAGGTATGGCATTCTATTGAATTCCCCCTTAAATAGACTTAATCCTCTGAGCTGGATGGGCTTCACAAAGCTCTCTTTCACTTTTAATTAGAAATACAGTGCCAGTTGTGGTAGTGATGCTCAGGGACCCTCATGTTCACATTCCACAGAAGTATAATTCATCATGATAGAAGAAGGTCTTGTGGGCTGAAGCTAGTTTTAGCTTTCCCTGGAGTATGAAACACTATTATTGGCATCCATATTACTCGAGGTCCATAGAGAGCGTCACTAGAAAAGGCAATAGTGATAAAGTTGTCAATACATAGCCATCATCTCATTAATGCTGTGCTAGAGGTTTTCCTTCACTTTCTCCAATTATCAACTCTTTTATCTGCCATAAGAATTGTCTTTAGCCTCCTAAATTGAGTGTACTACAGAAAGCAGAGTTATACATTGTCTGCTGTTTAGTGACGTGCCCATGATGTGCTAAATTACCTGTATAAATGAGCTGGAACACTGTATGTATGCGCATGTATGTATGTGTGTGTTGTTTTGTTCTTAGACATTTCTTATTATGTAAATGATTGCCTTCCAGGATGCCCAATGACATCATCCCTGTAATTTTACACTCAGCTCACACAGACCCCCAGTGGTGCAATGATGCCACTGCAGAAAAGCTGCATTATTTCTGTTACATAGTCTACAGTAAGGATGAAATAACACTTCGAAATGCATTAATCGCTGTGTATCCATCCTAGCATGAAAACTTTATTTATAATGCACATGTTAGAGGGATGTAACCAGACACACAGAGAAAGAGAGAGGCTAAAGAGCATGCACATCTTTAGTGTGCATACATTCGTGTTCAGCAGGCCTGCACCTGTGCCTGTGTCTGTGTCTGTCCCTTTGCCCCCCTGTCTCCCACCCACTCTTGGTAAACAAAGCACAAAAATGCAAAGCAGTCTTTTGTTTACGGGGAGATGACTTAATCTAGCCAGACCCTTACTGCAAATTTTTCTGTGGCGCCAGGATTTGGGCCAGGAGCTCTTTAGAGAGAGAGAGAGAGAGTTGGCTCCAGTGCAGTTCCGTATGCTTGCACTGAAGCCAGAAGCTTGTAGAACAAAGCCTTCCAGCACTACAGCCCTGCACTGAGAGCCAAATCCACACCAGGCATACCATCAAAAAGGAGCTGCAGGACCTGAGCAAATCTACTGACATCTGAGCTTAGGCCATTTAACTCCGAATGATACACCAGCTAGAGGATCGGCTAAGCGCTGTGCTGGAGAGAAAGGACTGTAGTGTGCACAAGCATCAGGAATCACTAACAGGTGTATGAGTTCTGCCCCTAATGCCATGACTGCTGCTACAATCAATGCTTTCTTTTCTTAGAAACTGAAAAGCAGCCGGCATGCATTAATATGGCCATACATGAACATATTGATGTGTATTCACGTTTGTTGAAAGAGGAGGTTTAGGATTTATTAGATATTCGTTGCATGGAGTGAACTGCTGTGCGCTGGTGCGATGGCCGCGTGCTGAAAGAACAAAGAACCGCGCGTTCACGCAAACAAGCACGCAGGCTGCTCACGCTTTATCCGAGATCTGAGCAACGCAGCCCGACTTCGTCCGCGTTTCGCTGTAGGAAAGATGGAGCACTGATGGCAATGGACAAAAATAGGCTTGTGCATGAGGCAGAGAGGAGGGAGGGGTCGTGGATCGCAATAGTAGAATGACATTTTCCCGAAAAAATATGATGCAGTTGTGTAACGCTTCAAACGCAGTTGTGCACAATCCGCGACTTTCTGTTCTGATCCCTCTCAGTGATCTGGTCAGGGAGAGCAGGCACACTGCAGCTAAAACGCTTTATGACTGTTTTACCTCGTAAAGTTGCAAAGTTGCTGTACTGCTTTTTTTTTTTTTTTGCGGAGTCGTTTCCCTTTTGAGGTCTTCAGATCGTGCTGAAGAAAACACGCTGTTGATCTGCTCCCAAACTCGAAGCGCACAGAGCCCCGCCCCTCACTCCGCTCCTTCTCCAGGCTTAAAACCAGCAGCCTCGCGCGCAGCCCCAAATACCCAAGACAAGCGCTGGACCTGACTACATCTGTTAGCTACCTGCCGTTTCAATCGGGACGGAGTATTTATTATCCGTTTTATCTTGCTAAGAGAGGCGCCGTCGCGCCGCTCGGGAGTCAAGGGAAAGCGAGATGGATTTTTTAAACCACAGCTACTTAAGTGCGCGCACGTCCTATGACTACACGTTCAACTTCTGGAACGACTATCTGGGCCTGTCGACGCTGGTGACGCAGAGCAGCAAGCGCGGTCCCGGCGGCGCAACGAGCCCCAACTCCATCACGGAGTCTCTGAAAGCCACCCTGGGCCTGGACGACTCGGCGCCGTGCCCGTGCGCCGTGCACTTGGACTACTGCTGCTGCTCTTCCTCGTGCTGCTCCTCTTCCTCGTCGTGCGGCTGCTGCTGCCCTCCCGCAAGCCCGCCGCCGCCGTCCCTGCTTGAGCTCAAGGAGCGCTTCTCAGCGCTCGGCCCGTTCCGTGGCCACGGCTCGGGGATTGTGGGGCATGAGCGCGACGCGGGCTTCGGAGGAGGTGGTGGAGGAGGAAGTTTTGCAGCTTTCGAGCTGTTCGGCACGGATAGGAAGGTGCGCAAGACGGCTGCGGCGCGCGCCAAGCAGGAGCCCAAGATCTGCGTGTTTTGTCGGAATAACGGCGCGCCTGAAGAGGTGTACGGCTCGCACGTCCTGAAGGCGCCCGACGGCCGCGTGGTGTGCCCGATCCTGCGCGCATACACGTGCCCGCTGTGCAGCGCCAACGGCGACAACGCACACACCATCAAGTACTGTCCGCTCTCCAAGGAGCAGCCCGCGCCCCGAGCGCTGAAAGGAGGCCGGGCCGTGGGCGGTAAGCGCGTCAAAATCTTCTAAAAGAAAAAAGAGCACCGATCTACACGCGCTCAGTAAATAAATCACCTACATGTATTGCACTGAACCTTTTTTTCCAGTTGACTGTTCCAATCGCGGCTTTCCGAGTCTTAACTTGCTAGACTGTAGGATTTATTAAACAAATAAGATATCAATGTTTTTCTGTTAAAAAATCCTTTATATTTTTATAGATGCTTTATTTCCATAGTTTATTGTATACTTTATTCATAAAAAAAATCTCTTTTTCCACGTGTTTGTCTTAGATGTTTATCAGTTCATATTCAGCCACCTTTATATGAATAAAAGATGGTTTGTTTTTTTTGTTTAAATGGGCAAACGTCATGAATGTTAGCATCAGAGCAAATAGGCCTAATTATTTTCTTTACTGTAAGCTAAGCTTACACATTGTGTTATTGTCTTTTAAACCAAAGTTAAGTTTGCCATCTTGAGAATGTTTCATTTCCAATCTGCTGAAGTTTCCTCTCTGAGTTTGGTTTGGTTTATTTAGCCCATTCCTTTCTTCCTACAGTCCACCACATGCTTTCCTTCCCTCCCAGGCTGACATTTGATATGGGTGAGGAAGAGAAAAAAAAACACCAAGCTCAGAAACACAATGGGGTCTCTGTTGGATGTTACATGGTCTTAGCATAACCTCATAATGAGTAGATGCCCAGCCAAACTGGCCAGTTATGAGCCCTACTGACAGAGATGGGTGTGGGCTAGTCTTTCAACCAGACCCCTTTCAAGATGTCTTCATTAGGCCAATACATGGTGCCCTGCTAATGTTTACACCCCAAGTAAGGGGAACACACACACTGGAGAATGCGTCTTGAGGGGACCTGCCTGGTGTCGGAGCTGCCCTTGTGCACTAGGCTTTCACACTTGACCTTTTTACCCTGATAACCATCACAGGCAAGCTGTACAGAAAACAGCGGTGAGTTATAAAATAATGCAGTCTGATAACTCTCCACGAGTCAGTGGTGGAATGGAACGGAATGAATGTTCTTAATAAAAAAGCTTTCTTTTGTGAAACAATGCATTTGCCCCCTTTTTTGCATTATGTAAAAAAAAAAAACGAATCCAAAAGAATGATGCAAAAATGTTGTGAATGTACAATTTAAACATGCAGGACTGCACATGGTCTGACCATTCGTTTACCAAAGGAATTCAATTGTAATGAAGTAAGGAACATAGATTTGCTGTAATGTAAATACAAAAAAAAAAAAAAGTTGAGTCATGTCTATTCAGTATTTTAACATTTAAAAGTGACTTTAGAGGGTGCTACCTCAACAATATTTTGTACTTACATGTAAAATGTCAATAGCAGTTTATTAATATAGCGCTGCCATTTATAATAAGGGTTTTTAATAGTATTTTTGATCTTTGTATAACATAATTGTATTTTTCTTTCATTGCATTCCAATAAGCTCTTAGCATTGTTTGCCAATAGGTGATGGCTGAATATAATGACAAATTATCATACTATTTTTCAGTTCTTCAATGTTACATTCTTGATGAGTGAAAGATAAAATGGAATATGTTGAAAAATTTAGACAATTTGCCACTTTTAACCGAGGTTTGTAATCAAATTAAAAGAAGATTAAAAAAAAAAAAACATTGTTGGATTTTGTTATTTATATTTTGTCACAATTTTCTTGTTAGCACCTGTGCACAGTTAAAGGAAATGAATTCGGTAGAAAAATAAACTCTTTGTCAAATGTATTACTCCATGCAGTCAACGTGTCCTACATGTTCTGAGTGCTGTGTAGAGCAGAACACTCCCAGGTGTTTGCTGAGTTTTTTTTTTTTTTTTAAGTCACTGTCACTGCCCACCTTTCTCCTAATGGGTTTCATTAAGCAAACAGACATGGCCAAACACAGAGCCCAGTGTTGGCTGTTCCACTGATTTAATGTGATGCAGTCTCACAGTTTCAGCTCACAGAGAGAGAGAGAGAGAGAGAGAGAGAGAGAGAAGGCTTCAAGGTTGGCCTGCCTACTTGAGCTGCCTACAGAAAAGCAAGTGGTGCTAGTTCTATCTTCGCAGTGTGATTTTGTAAACTCGAGTGTCTTTACTCCCCCCAGGAGAATGAGATTAGCTGTCAGCTCATGACTTCTGCACACTTCAGAAGAGAGGAAGTACAGAGGGCAGAGGGCAGTGTTCTGTTTTCTTTCTTTTGCCTTCTCTCTGTAGGTCCCATCACACCTTCAGGCCTGCTCACCCTCTTCCCCCCTTTCCTCTCTGTCACACACAAACATGCAACACCACACACACAGCTGAGACACTTCATTAAACATTGATGGATACTAAGTACAGCAGGGATTTTTATTACAGTGGGCAGTAGCCTGGTGAATTTTAGTGCACACATACACACATACACACACAATACCAATACACTATCTCTCCAAAAATTTCTCATAGGTCTTCAACTGGATTGAATTGTGATGAGTGTGAAGGCCATAGCATATGATTTACATAATTTTAATTTTCATCAAACCAGTCAGTGAGTTCACTCATGCCCTGAAGATGTGTGCAGAGTCATCCTGGACATGACCATGCCCATCCAGAGAGAAATGTTCCATTATAGGATTTAAAAAGTGATCAGTCAGAAGAATGTCATATTGATTTGCAGTGACACTTCACTCTAAGGGGACAAGTGGAGCTAAACCATGCCAGCAAATAAATAAATAAACAGCCCCCCAAAAAAACATAACAGAGCTCCTGTTTTTTTTCCTTTAATTTGTCACCTGCCTGTGTATACTAGGATTTTTTTTATAGATATCCTATCTTATCCATTTCATTTGATTGACCTACATTATAATAATATCACAATATGCTCGTTATTTCTGTATTCTGTAGCATTTAGATTTCTCTTCAGTGTTACAAAGTGGTCCAAACCCGTTCCAGCATGATAAATCTTCTATTAACAAAGTGAGGTCCATGAAGACATGGTCTGCCCAGTTTGGAGTTGAAGAACTTGAGCGGCCTGCACCGAACCCTGATCTTAAGGCACACTGGGGATAAATTGGAACACCAACTGTGCCCCAGGCCTCCTCACGTGATGTCAGTACCTGACCTCACTAATGCTCTTGTGGTTGAATGAGCACAAATCCCCACAGCCATGCTCCAAAAAAGTGGAAAGACTTCCCAGAAGAGTGGAGGTTATTATAAAAGCAAAAAGGGGGATTCAATCTGGAAAGAGATGTATAATGCACAACATTTGGGTGTGTTTGTCCACAAACTTTTGGACATACAGTATACAGTGTAATGGTAGCTCAACATCAAAGATATTGTCAGTCATAAAAAAACCACACCATCTACATAAGACAAGACAACAGACTAAAATAGCTAGCTATCACTACCAAAAGATTTGGCCTTAGTGTTAGTGTGTTCTTTTTCAGTCCATGCTAGGTCTACATCTTGAGATAAAACCCTGGAGCTTGGTTTTGTCGGTACCAAGCTCTGGAAACTGCTACAATAACATTATTTGATAATAGGCTGGTTCCTACTCATGTTGAATGCAAGAGGACTGAAATACATAAGTGATAGTTTAGTTACCTATGAATTTAAATAGATATTTTTAAAAAAATGTACAGATTTAACCACCAAAAGCAAATATGCTATATTAAAAATCATATCTATGCATATCATAAATATTGTACTTTACATATTGCATATTGAAATACATAACTGGATTTGAGGTAGTACCAGAAAGTGAGATATTATATTCATTTTCAGCACATTATGAATAATAACTTTATTGAATAACTTTCAGATTAGAATCATATTGCAGTAATTCAGTCATACATGAGGGGAGATGAATGGCTCTTTCTCATAAGTAACTTAACAATGTTTTATCTGACACTTGGCTGCATTTCAGCATGGCCAAGTAAAATAAATACTGCAGTTCACTTTGCCTTAACCCCATTTACATGTATGAGGGCTGTCAAAACATGCCAATATAATGGTATTACATTTATCTGAAGCACATTTAGCATTTACTGGGAGTATGTTTGGCAGCTCAGAGCTCTGAGAAAACCATACAGACAAAAGAGATCAGACGTTTGGTTCCCATTACATAGTAAGATGAGCTCAGTAAAAATAAATGTGCGTCACCGTGTATTAACAAAAAGTGTATGTAAACTTAATTCATATACATTTCTATTTCATTGTCCAGAGACCATTATCTAACTTTGTAGGCGTTAACTTCACAGTTTTCCCTGACACAGGGCTCTGATGGATTTTGGCTGCCATTCAAATTGAACATAATATCCTGCAATGTGTGAAATAGTCGCCAATGGAAATAAAGAAGCACTTTAGAACTCACATCTCATCTAAACCTTATTACTTCATTCAGCTAGCTTTATATCACAGGTGTCAAACTACAGCGGGGAGGGTGATAACGGTGCACGGTAAGAGATTTCACTATTTTATCTTTACGTGATCGGACTCAAGAAAGCCTTGAAATTGAGGTGAATTGATTGAGATAGTAGGCTGTAAGGATCTGTGGTTTTTCAGGACTGGACATTTGCCGAGTATAACACTGAGGTTGCTAATAATTTTCAGCACAGCATTACAAAAAAGAGGAGCAATAAGGCAGAGACTGCCTGAGCAACGATAATCGACTTGCTAAACCTTCAGTCAGCTGAGAATTTGCTTGTTGCGGACAGTGGAAATGGCTAAGAAACTCTCAAGGGTAAAATTGGCTTGCAGCCAAGCATGAAACCCATTCTAGAGCATAGATAGAGCATTTGGTGTACACTTCAGTCCCGGTCTATCAGGACATTTGAGCATGCAGCAAGCTATGTCTAAGGATATAATGTGTAGCTGTGGTGTGATGCAGTCTGACACAAAGCGGAGTTACTCTAACCACCCTGAAGTTCATTTTTATTTTGATTATTTCAGGATGTCCCAATCTATCCCAGTAATTTGCCAATTATCACTTTTGTATTTGTCAAAACAAGACACGTCATGCTTTTTTTTTTCAGTTTACAGTTACATTTAATGTTGTGAAATGTCCACAATACAGGTTAGTTCTTGTATTTCCTCACACGTTCCCTCACCAGCCTTTGTTTTCTCTTTCTTTTGACATCAATAAGACCAGCTAGTTATGTTACTACAAAACAAAATGCAGCCTTTGTCGAAAACTTACTGACAGTTACAAAGTGATTCTCTTATAAGTGTTAAATAAATGTCACTTTACTGAATTCTTCACCGCATTAACATTTCTATACTTTTCTTTAGTAAATAACACGTTTTATTAGTTTATTATTAGTCTTAGACCATGGAGCCATGGAGCCATACAAGTACCTCTGAATTACTTATTTCCATAGAAACAATAATATCAACCTGAAAATACTATCACAGTCGTGCTGTTATAGAAAATTAATTAAAGCCTTCTGACTAATCAGATTGAGGAAATCACCAAAGCTGTGCCATAAACAGATTTACTACAGCTGCATTGTAGTTATAAATACTGCTGCCAGCTAGCCAACTGTGCCTACCAGTACTATCTTAATCTTAATATCCACAGCTGTTCATAACCTTGTATATGATACACTCATAGAAATGTAATCCAGGGTGTTTCTCAGTGCAACTAACAGTAAGTGTAGATTTTCAATTCTGAATATTTTTGGTCTTCATAAATGATTCATTGAGTGGCGGTTACCCAGCCAAGGCAAACTTCCTGCCCAATCTCATGGTACAGGATGCTGAATAAAAATCAAGCATGCAGCAAGTAACAAAATAAACTCCTGTGTTTTGCCTGTGTGTGTCTGAGAGAGAGATATGAAGCAATACGTTTATCGGTAATGTGCATACATGTTTGAATATGAATATACCATAGGTGACAATTGGGAGTCGTCCTGGAAAAAGCCAGTCGCCAATCTGGACAGAAATGTTTCATCACAGGAAATTACCCCACACCGTAACAGAGACACTAGTCTTCCTTTAATTGGCTGTCCATCTATTCTCAACCATTCAGTTCACCTGGACTTGTTTGAGTTTATCCCCCAAACCGCAGTACTCCATTACATCAGCAGAGGGCAGAGCCTCCAATCCTTTTTGCAAACTATTTTGAGTCTGGTAAACAGTTCATGCATTTTCTCTACATAAATGTCTGGCTTTTAATTTTATAATATAAGACAGTTTGTTGATAGTCACTGCTTCGAAATGTTTGTTTTGTGATAACATCAGTGGCTAATCCTTTCCTGATTTCTGTGAGTCATGAGAATCCCTGCTGGTAGGCCTTTAAGATCAGAGGCACATTGTGTGTATGTGTGTGTGTATTTACCTGCAAATCTGTCCTTTAATTTGACTCTGCCTTTGATAGTAGTTCACAGCGGTGCTCGGTGGGATCACAGGCATCATTTGTAGATGCATATTCATCTTTGATCTTAAGCTATGAAGTGGACTGACTTTACTATGTAGATAGAGCTCATTGCAATTAGTCCATCATTCATCCTAAACGAGAAAACCCCAGAAAAAATAACAAATGCAGAAAGTGGGAAATATTCATTTGGACTTGAGCTATTAGAATAAGTTTATAATTATGCATTGCATATAATATATACAGTATGTATGTCCTTCTTAGTTTAGTCCCATTAAAAGTCTTCAGTATTTCATGTACAGTATGTCAACACTTCACATGTAATGTTGAGTACAGAGAAATAACAAGCACTAAAAATGCCCAGCATTAATAAGGCCTTTTTTGTCTGTTGCAATATTTTTCTTCACTATATTTTTTCTTGACCCTGATGTTAACTCTGCATGCATTTTTTTTCTTTTGTTTGAGTCCCAATGAGGTGAGGAATGCTCTCTTTGAAAGACTGAGAGTCCCATGTGGTTGTGGTTAGGACTCCAGGCACGGACGAGCGTTAGTGACGCAGGCTAGAGGAAATTACCGCAGCTTCCTGCAGTCTTCAAAAAGCCTTCAGGTATATACACACACACACACACACACACACACA
>JAOUQY010000038.1:19827534-19838266 GCA_028566355.1 Doras micropoeus | reverse complement strand
CTACACCATACTAATAAATTATTGTGGCCTAAAATGACAGGCGTTTCAATTTCATTGTCTAACCCCTGTATGTACTGTATAGAGGTATATACTCACTAGTGACCAGTGGCATCAGTGGCAACTATTTCTGCTGCTTCCTTCTAATTTTATTCATAATGTTTACATTTTAATTTAATTAAATGTAATTTAATTAAAAAGAAACCATGGTTTAAGGTTGTTTTTTTTGTTTGTTTGTTTTTTAAACAGTACCCTAGCATTGATCCAGGGAGCCAATATTTTGGATTTGTAGGTTCATACCTACTTTGAGTAAATTTGTTGAGGACGTTTAAATTCAAATGTCATTTGTCACACTGCCACTGAAATTTTGGCCCAGTATCACACAGGTACATAAAAAAAAAACACCTATCTGTCATGTTATTGCTTGCTGGTGTGAATGTAGAGTGAGATTTCTTTCAGAAAACTGACTGAAAGGATTTATTTATCAGTGCTGATAACTAAGTAGCTTCTATTACCGAATCCTCTATTAATGTAGTAAAGACACAATGCTATGTGATGTATCAGTGACTACCTGCTGACTCTTAATTACTGTTTTGTACTGTGTCAGCCACCACAGAAGTGGTGTGTTTAGCTTAGCAAACCGTATGACAGCACGAAATAGACATTTAACTGTTCTCTTCATTCAGTTTCTAGCTAGCTATTTACTGTTAAACTAGACACTGAACAACTTCCATATACCTTACATGTAATGCATATGTTGTTCTAATTGAATGGTTAATTCAATTAAAATGAAAAGTTTCTGTTGAACAAATCATAGAGAATCTGACCACTTCAAGAAAAAATAAATTAATTAAACATTCTCTAAGCATTATTCATTATGTATTGCTAGGTGGAGGGTATCTGTATTCTAACAATGCTACTTCAGTCATGACCGTGCTTCCTGTATCATTCCAGGAGAATAAAACTGGAACTGGCCACTGATGGATGGCTGGGTTAGGGCCATATTTCTGGATAGGAATGACTGCCCAGCCCTGGGATACAATCCCAAAATGCTTTGTGAAGCAGTCACAGCTGTCACGTCAGTCACCTGAGAGCATTCTTGCTTCTTTCATCAGACAAGTTGTGACCGAATTCTGAACATTCAACCTGACAAATTGATTTGGATTCCCTTCAGACAATCTCACTCTTGCTTGCATTCCCATTATGCTCATCACTGAGGCAAACTGAACAGAACAGAAAAGGAGCCGGTTAATGGGGGAATTCAGAGAAAAATCAATTCTTCCCAAATTTTCCACCTCATTTAAGAAGTTGATCAGCCAAAACACATTAGCTGATAAAACCGTGACAACACCTGCCACCAAATACATTGCTTGGCTAAGTAATACTAATTGAATAATTATATAAAACCTAATTGAACACATACTGTATATACAATCTGTATATACTTTTAGCTATGTAATTAATAGATAATACTATATAATAATATACTGAATGTTTTGGCATTAAAAAAAACAATAAAGAGAGTAAATGTTCAATATCTTGAATAGTTTAGATTATAATACTACACTATTTTTAAGTCACTATTTATATTTAGGCAAATTTGTGGTATTGACCATGTTAACTCCTTTATACGAAAGTCAGATTTTTCACGAGTGTTACTCTTTCCAGTGAAGCACATGTTCAGAATGTGTTCAGACTGTGGTATTATTGTGTGTTGGTACATAACATGATTGTTGACACTGACCAGTAGGAAGCCTTGAGTAGTATGGACCAACGGGAGCAAGGCTGGGGGTGTCAGGCTGGTTAATATATTCAGGCAGAGAATAAAGAAAGCTGAAACTTGCAGTGTCCACTATGAAGATGATCCATTGCTGGTCTGTCCAGTCAGACACTGTATTACAGGTCTGCTTTGATCACGTGGACTGGAAGATGTTCCATGATTCATCGAAATGCAACGTCAACAAGTACACAGAAACAGTCATAGGACTCTTCCAGAAGTGTGTCAAGGATGTTGTACCCACAAAAACAGTTTGGATTATTCAGAACAAAAAAACATGGTTCAACAGTTTCGTATGGGCCGATCTCACTGCATGAAACACTGCCTTTGCCTCTGGTGACAAATCAGCAGAAAACAATAGCCCATTATGATCTCTGCATAGCAATTAAAGTGGCAAACATGTATTTGGTCAAAAGCCTGAGCATGCCATTGTAGCCCTTGGCTTACTTATCCGTATCAACAGCAAGGAAAAATCTAGGTACAACCAAAATCTGAGGTACAACAAGAGTATGCCATCAATTACAAACCAGAGGCATGAAAGTCTATGTGTCATCAGTCATTTGGGGAAGCCAACATGGTGGATGTGCACAAGAAAGACAGTAAAAAGGTATGACTGTGAGTGGACCTGACTGGCTTGAACGAGTATGTGTGCTGTGAAAAGTGCATCCTGTGGTCGGTAGAAGACTCAGAGCACTTGTTGGAGCAAAAACGTTCAGCAAACTCAATGCAATCATGGGGTTCTAGCAGATTCTACTTACAGAGGAATCAGCCAAGTACACTACATTTATTACACCCAGGGAGACCAGAGAGAGCATGACGTTTGACTCCCAGCCATGCTACAAAAACTGGAAAAAGCAGACATAACACTGAATATGTACATGTGTGAACTTTCAAAGAGAGAGATTATCTTCTTGGGTCATATCATCCCAGTGAGGGGCATCCACCCTCACCCAAGAAAGGAGGAGGCCATCATGGAGATGAAGGAGCCCATAAATTTTGGTGAGTTGAAGGAGTTTTGGAGAGTTCATCCCCCAGCTAATGAAAAAGACAAGCCACTCTGTCATCTCTTGAAGAAAAGCTCCTGTCTCTGAGACGTGGACCAGGTGACAGCATTTAAAACACTGAAGGAAGCACAAGACAGCGGTTCTCCTCCACAGTAACAAATGCCTGAGCCCACGCCAAGTCTCACCTGCAGAGGCTCACACTCTCAGAACGAGGTCTTGGTTAATATTTATGGGTTTCATTTTTGAGCTACAATGAGAATTTAAGAAACAGCGATTACTAGACCACCAGGATTACACAAACATAAAACATTAATGATTTGCTACTTATAACCCAACAGTAGCAAAGCTGCTGAGTATTACCGTGCATAAATGTGAAATTCAACGGCTATAGTTCTTGGTGTAGGAGATTGCATCATTTCCTGGCATGGAGTTCATAGAGCCTTTTTTGCTCTGTAATGTAAGTGATTTAAATGGTAGCAAAGTATAATACCTCAAAGTAAACATACTTAAGAAAAAATAAAATTAGACTTAAAAAATATGCATGCATACAAAAAAAAACACCTTGTCATAATAATGATGGTAATTGTAATTCATTACTTCCATCCCTGAGGGTTCAGCAGGGTTGCAGTCAGGGCTTTGTGTAAGCGAGTTGAGGTCTTATACGCTAAATTTAGCAAACCATGTCTTCCTGGAGCTTACTTTGTGTACAAGAGCATTGTCATGCTGGAACACGTTTGGGTCCATTAGTTCCAGTGAAGGAAAATCTTAACACTACAGTATGTAAAGATATTCTAGGTAGCTGTGCAGTTCCACACTTGTGGCAATGGTTTAGTGAAGATCCACCTATACTGTAGATGTGATGTTCAGGTGTCCATATACAGTACATAGTATGATAGTAGTATGATGTATGAGGAAGATATGTGATGAATATAGCATTTCAACAACCTGATAATCACAAGGATGGAGAATAGAAGAGATGGGAATGTATACATAGTTATTTCCTAAATCTATTTTGTATGTGCAGGCAATTACAAAGAATTAAGTCTTTTCAATGCAAATGTGTATGATTACCTGTTTGTAAGCAATTAATTCATTTTTTCCTTAAGATCATTAACATAGTATAAGTTAATTAAAACTGATCATATTGGCTTTGCTAAGCAAGCTGCAGTAGATTAGGGTAGAAATTTACAGCTCACACATGCTCTCATGCATCATTTAAAGCCAACCCTTACATATTTTCACAAATGACTAGAACTCATAAGATATAAGAAATTGACTTCAGGTCCATAGTAAATAAAAGAAAATTGAGTATAAGATGAGACAATTTGGCATATGGATAATATTGCTTGAGGAAGATGTAGAGCACGTTTCCCAACACAGAGACAAACATTTTAGAACATCAAATGCTCTCTAAAAACATTAAATAGTCCAGAGCCTGGACTAATGCAGTCCTCCAGTGCACCAGAGATATCTGCTATAGCAAATCCGACAGATAGAGAAAGGTTGAGCGTAAAAAAGAGAGATAGAGAACTTAAGAGGGTGAAAATCTAGATAATGTAACAATACTTCTATAACAAGCTCTACGACGTTGTAGTGTCAGTGTGTCAGCTTCTGTCTCCAGCAGCAAGGGCTGAACATGTACCACATCCAGCTCATTTCTCTCTCACTTTCTCTGTCTCTCATACCCACACACACATACGCAAAATTCCTCCTCTGCCTGAGGAAATGACTAGATGTCTTCTTTGACTAGTTAAATGATGATGTCTTAATCCACACAGCTGCCATACCAGATACACTGCAGAAGTCAGCGAGACACTTTCAGACCTTTCCCCCAAGAGCAGATCTAGGAAAAATATTGTGAGACTAGGATGTATGTGTGTGTGTGTGTTTGTGTGTGTGTTGCTGTGTGTAGTGTTTGTTGTAAATTACGTGTGGTGCTATGAGAAATTCAGAGACTCACATCCTGAAGGGAATACGGTGAAAACATTATAACGCAAGCATGTGTGCACAGAGACACACACACACAGGTCCTTAACTTACACCATAGCATAATTTGGTTTATTGCCTTGGTAGGTGGCACATCTCCAAGCATAATATGTTTCCTCAGGTTGGAGAGTGCTGTAGACTTGAGCAGGTCTGGGGAAATGTGAGAAGGTTGTAAAACATAAAAAGTGAGAACTAGTCTGGCCCTCACACCACAAAGAGACTGTGTCCATTACAGATTAGAATGTATAAATGAAGGGCAACTGAGGGTGCTCTGCTCCCCAGCCACGTCATTTTCTCAGGCTTTTTCAAGGTCAATTCAGCACATTCAGAAACTAAAGCCTGAAAGAAAATTCAACACCAAGCCCAGAGACAAACTCTTACTAGCAACAATACTTGTAGTCATGAATTCCCCTTAAGTGGTTAAACCAAGCAGATTCCTAAAGTGTTATTCAGGCATGACACGATTCCCAGACATAGTACGTTTGTTAATTAATGTAACAAGAGTATCTGATACAACATATCTATAGTGTCTGTCAGTAATTATGATTGATTCGGTATTGAAGGGATTGTCGTCACAAAGTATTCATGGTCATCACACCAAAAGTTCCATGTACACCTCTTATATTTAATCTTTCATTTTTATATTGCACTTGATCGTTAGTAGCTTACATTCCCATGACATGTAAGTTAGCTTTAACTGTATTAGGATCTCATAGCTTGCCTCAAACCCCCAAAAACCGTTCCATTCAAAATAGTCCTTTGAATGATAAGCTATATTTTATTGTTCTGCATGTTCAACATGGCCAATTTAACAGAATCTTTTGCTGACATGGAAATTTGGATGGAATATATATTTGCCTGTGGTTATTCCTACATCTACCTTATACTAGGCAAAAAAGGGCAGTAAATCTGTACCAAAAACCAACATGACAGATTCAGATAAGACTAAAACCCCAGTGATATACTGGTGATAATTACATTACCACATCCCCCCATTTAAAAATCCAAATAGGAGTTTCTCCCTAGGCATTTCACTATAATAATATTCCTTGCTTTTCAAATGTAACTTGCACTTCATTTCAAACCACCTCCTGTCTTATTTGCACAAAATTGTTATCATATCATTTCTTTCCACTACTTCATTTGCAACTAGAGACAGTACTGACAACTAAATTGTATTGTATGGTAAATAAATAGAAAAAGTCGGAGTAGGAGTTGCTGAATAGTAGTGGAAAGATAAGTAAGGATGATAGCGCTTGTGAAAAGTATCATAAACAGAGGAATAGAGGGGTGTAAATATATTGAAAGAATTTTATAGAAATTAGGAAGAGGGTAGAACTTCAGATAGTCTTTCTCCCAGACTTCAATTATTTCAATTATTTCATAACTCTTTTATTGCAGACCATGACCCCATCTGGCAACCATTCCCATTCAGATTCAGCCCAAGTTCAACCCCAAAACAAATCATACATATAATAAATGAAGGTTAACAAATTCCTGTATAATTTTTTTTTTTAATTTGTAACATTGCTGCCATTTATTGACTTCTATTAGCAGTGCAAATGGTATGAAAATGCTAATAGCTGTAAGTGCATTTTACTTTATATTTTTATGTTTGGCATGTTTCTCTTCTTCTTCCTTCCTGTTTTACCTAAACTGGGCACCTGATGGCTTAGACCATTTATAATCAATTTATGCTTGCTGAATAGGCACCTAAATAGTATCAATACATTACCCATCCTCCCAACACGATCAACAAAGTGTCGAGACTAAACCAGTTCGACTTAGTCGTGGCTGCTCATATCGGCTATACAGAGATCCACCCCTGGGTATGGTTCCAAAGGTTGAGAACTTCTCTGAGTCTCTGTCTTTCTGCAGGATAAGGGGCTGAATATGTTATGTTGAGGCTTTCTTTTTTTAGTGCTTCTGAACTTCTTGAATCTTGTCCCAAGGAGGCTCTAGATATGGCAGTGCTTTATTCCCAGATGGCAGCTCAGAGGGAAGAGACTAAAGGGTGTGGCAATTTCTGAGGGATTGGGATGAGCATGTACTGAACAGGGGAGGGAATTGTAAAATTGGGATGAGAAAAGTGGGATGGCAGGTGTCAGGGAGGGGATTGGTATTAATAAGAAAGGATAGTGGGATGGGTGAAGGAGGAAAGGGGTTAATATGAATTGGAAAAGACAGTTTAAGAAAGGTGATGAGGCCACAGATATTGAGAGCATCAGAGGCCCTTAAAGGAGAGACTTAGTCTGTCTCTGATCCTCAAGAGGGAGGATGAGAGTGGTGGCATCTGCAGTCCTAGAAAAAGACACTGTGTGGGCATCTGCCATCCTTGACATAAGGGCTGCAACTGAGACAGAGACTGAGTTAAAGAGTGTGTGGTCCTTAAGAGAGACTGAGTCAGAGCATCTGTGACCCTTGAGAGAGTAAGGACTTGTGATCCTCAACAGATAGATAGATTGCAGTCCTTGATAAATGGAGGGGCTAGAAACATTCAGAGAGAATGTAGCTGTAAACATTAAGAGATGGAGATGATCGTGGAGACAGAGGGGCTGTGACCATAGAGAAACAGAAGGGTTGTGACCATATAGAGACAGAATGCTAGTAAAGAAAAGGGAGCGATGTGAATGTATAGGATGTCAACAGTAAAGAAGGCGGAGCTTCATTCATGGTCTTTTTCCACAAACTTCTATTATTTCATAACTTCATTAAAACCAGGCCTAAGGACAGGAAACATACTCGTTCATTCATAGACACACACACGCACACACATGCATGCACGCACATGTCTGTTTCCTAAAGACTTGGCAGACAGGAGAAAGTTTTGGATCATATGCTCTTTGTCCCTGTTTCTTTTCTCGGCACCTTATTAGCCCTGCAACCATCATGCAGAAGCACATTCAGTCACGATAGCAGCCTTTGGCCCAAAGCCATGCACTTTTGCAAAGTCTATGTATAACGTGTCAAAGTGTGCTTACCTCTTAATAATGTAAACCTGAGCCACAGAGGCTTAGAGGCTGTACCAGATGGACATGGAAAGCACCATGCAATCTTAACTTCTCTTTATCCCCCAGACTCAGCTGCTCTGCTTGGTCAGGCCACTTTGTGATGGAGTGGCTAGTTATGGTTCTTCGCTCACATTTCTCAGGTGCATGATTGGTTCCTTGGATTAGCATTGATTAGTTTGGCAGCAAACCTGCATTTCTGAATTGATGTATCTATGAGATTTGAGGCTCATGAAGCGTCTGTATATACAGTATTAATAAATTGTATGTATATTCATATATTTCACAGGGACACAGTGGATTCTGCGTTCTGGATTCTCCAGCATACATTATGACTGAACATCGTTTATTGGAACTGTATAACTCAAATACATTCAGACACTTCATACAGATACTAACCACAAGAAGCTACACACATGCACATGAGCAACCCCCAACACCCCCTCCCCCATGCCGTGTTTCTGCGTCTCCTGTTACTGGTTTAATGAGGAATTTGAGATAGTGTGGAGGCCTTAGGGCTAAGACTGTCTCTACACATGATCAGGCGCAACTAATACAGTGCACAACTGTGCATATGGAGTGCTGTGGTCCTTGCGCATAACACTGCCAAAACAGGTGCTCTCTGTTTCTCCAGCCTACCAGATGTCCCACACTGCCATCATGGCAAAGGATTTCGTCACTGTCTTCCTGCAGGGGAACAAAGTTTGAAGCCTAGCCAAGGTGGTCTTATATGGGTTTTGCACAGATATGGTTGCGTGTGGTAGAGTGGTTTAGGTTTTATTTTTTATTTATGCACGGTACAGCAACTGAGCTATTATTGTGCTTTTTCAAAGTTGTATTTCTAAAGGCAGGGGTGCTATGTTGCATGGGTCTAGGGGCAGCTGGGTGTTAAGTGCCGTTCTTAAAGGCATAACAATTTGTTACTGGTTTTAAGCAGTACTTAGTAGAACTCATCTCATATATTTATTAAGCAGGGAGGCCCCTCAGCTCTCAGTATTTGGACAAGTACATATCAAATTGCCAAGAAACTAATGCAAATAATTTAAATACTATGTAATATGAATGCATCACTCAAATCTAAATGTGGAAATTATGCATGTTGAAATGTCAAGGGATGTTAAGTTGGAGTAGGTTAAGTACAAACCATGACAATATTGTGGTTTATATGACTATGAACATATTTCGCATAACCACAAGTGAAAAACTATATGTAGAAGAGGCATCACATCTCCTTATTTACATAAACCCTTCACCCATCTTTACATCCTTTGCCCACCATACCATCATGCCAATATACCTCTCCTTTCTTCCTGTTTAGAAAATAGCCTGTCACTTCTTTCCTTTGTTGTTTAAACCATGCTAAACAGTCCATTGAGTGGCCCATATTTTTTTTTGCTAAGGCCATTGTGTGAAGTCCATTGTGAGCCATTTGCTCCCACTGTATAAATAGTAGCAAGTATTACCGGTCTGGTAAAAGTAAGGCTGTGGCATAGCGCCAACCTCCGGAAAATGCCAGTGCCAAAAGGCACAGCTGACCCCACCCACCCGAACACACATACACACACATTTGGATACATGGGCAAAATTCATCGGCATGCTTTTGTTCTCTGCAGATTCACAAGATGTGTGTGTTTAATGATTTGCCTCGCATTGTGCCCTTGCTCCCTTTGAAGTATAATGCATTTGTGAGTTAAATACGGAGGTGTGACACATCTGCTCGGAGGATGATACAAAGTTACATTGTTCTATAACAACTGCCAGGCATCAACAGTAAATCTAGTGACGATGTGTTCACTGAGTTATTTTCTAAGCCTTATGGGTCACTCTTTACAATATGTTTCTTCAGTAACCCAGCGAAGAAATGACGGGTCAGTATTCCTAACAGCACGTATTTACTAGCATGTTTGTAATTAGCATTTGCTCTCCTGAGCAAAATGTCTCCAGTTTGGTACATGACTCACTGGAACTCTTCAGTAGGCCATGTTTGTATTCCTAAACCTCATTAGATTAAACTATAATAAGAAAATCAATCAGAACACAAACAA
Source organism: Doras micropoeus (assembly GCA_028566355.1). Lineage (NCBI taxonomy): Eukaryota > Metazoa > Chordata > Actinopteri > Siluriformes > Doradidae > Doras > Doras micropoeus. Next base: position 19,828,449 of record JAOUQY010000038.1, on the reverse strand, counting down.
TAATTTCCACATCTGTTAAAGGCATCAGTCCAAAATAAAGAGCAAACGAATTAGTAGTGTGATATGTTCCTAATTATTCTTAAATTAGGATGATCTGGTTGATTTTTCCACATAAACCAAGTACAAGACAACATAGTTTTTCCAAATGTCCAAATGTTCCCTTTTGAAAAAACAATAATTTGTCTAGTTGGTCTAATTAGTTGGTATCCAAGTCTATTCTTTTACTGCATATGACTTGCTCTTGCATAGTTCCTGGATTACTAAAACACAACATTATTTATAACATTATTGCTATTTCTACATACAGTTCTACAAAAGTATGCAATACTTGTGTTGGTTGGTGACATTTCCCAGTCAGCTCATTCTCATCAGCTATTGCGGGTTATTCCATTGCTGTTCCTTTCATGCTTCAGGATTTTCCACCACTGTTCCTTTCACGCTACAGGATTTCAAGTCATAAATATCAAACATATCTGTAAACCCCTCACACTACACGATCATTTGGGCAGATAATCGGTTTAGAACAGATTCGAATAGGGTATGCCCACACAATTGTCAGGAGGGGCAAATCTGACCTAGAATTACCCCAATTATCCTCTAGTGTGGGGCCAGCATAAGAAACTTCAAGCGTTACAAATCTATTTGCTTTATGGTATAGTATGTCATTGTGTTATAATGTTACAGAATTGATCAATTAAATTAATAATAATAATAATAATAATAATAATAATAATAATAATAATAATAATGTGGAAAGGAAGTGAAGAAGAGCATACAGGCAGGATGGAGTGGACGGAGAAGTGTGTCAGGAGTGCTGTGTGACAAAAGGGTAGCAGCAAAAGTGAAAGGAAAGATTTTTAAAAGAGTGGTGAGACCAGCCATGTTATATGGGTTAGAGACAGTGGCACTGACAAA
>JAOUQY010000038.1:19733233-19745410 GCA_028566355.1 Doras micropoeus | reverse complement strand
ATTCTCACAAGCCGACGCTGGTCACGTTCACCCAGATCCTTTTTACGGCCACATTGCTATCATAAGTTCAAGGTTTTGCCGGAATAGCTCCATCTATTAAAGTGTGTTGAATATCACAAAAACCGTGATAACTTGCCATTCTTATGGTGGAAAGAGCTCCAGAAGCTTCCATAGACGTCCATCACTTTATATACGCAATGGCGGACGCAACTAATGGCATGCATAGGTGGCATTGCTATGTAATTTGCTATGTATTTTTGCAGTTTTTCTGATACTTCAGTGTACAGTGATTTGTTGCATTAATCATTATGCCTAATTCAGGTTCTTAACAATATAAAATCTGAAAGTGAATGCTTGGATCAAGCTAAAGGCAAAGAAAATACAAAACAGTAAAAAAAAAATAAAAATAAAAAAGCCCAAATATCAGACCTGTCTGCCACATTGCATCATTTCAAATCAGGCACACCTGATTTTTTTTTTTTTTACATTAAATATATACTAACACTAACAAGTTCTTGCTTACCATCCCCTAATGGTTGTATGATGCGCTCAAGACCTCTTGACTGATAAAATTCCCTGATTCTCTTGTCTTCACCTGAGAAACAAAGGAAAAAAAAAACATTAGACATTTAGTACCATAAAAAGAATGTCGTTGCTCTGGAGCAGATCTGGTGCAGTACTTACTCTCCTGTAGACCCGGAACAAGTTTGTAAACTATGTCTTGCATTACTCTGTCCAGCTTAAGATTTAGCAAGGGCTGTGTTTCATGAATTTTGATGTTACACATTGGACAATATTTGCTGGTCTGGAGGTATTTCACAATGCAACTCTTGCAGACTAGAGAGGAAAGAAAAGAATAAAAAGTCAAATTAACACAACAATAAAGCATCTTAGAAAAATCATATTTAGACCAAAAAGCTGTTGATTTTTTAAATCTAATTGACGATTAATTTTCTATAAAATAACACAACTCTTACTGTAGGGCTGACTAAAATTCAGAACACAGATTTGTATTATTGTACTCGCTGTGAGTGCTGGAAGGCAGACGCTCCCACAGTTTACAGCAAACCGATTATATTCAACAACAAGATAATTGTTGAGTTTTCTGTAAGGAGACATTTATTTAAATTGTATGGAAGGAGTCTCCAGTGTCAGCCAGTCAGTAAGTTCCCTGGCACAGGACAGAGGGTCTTCAAGCTGTGTTTTTATGAGAGAATGACTGTACACATTTCTAATAAAGCAAGTCATAACAGGAACTAACTTGTTTAACAACATTAAATGTAACTAACGTAATGAAAGTATGATGTTTCATAAATAATTTTAAAAACTGAACTTTGAAATAATTGTCAAATTGCTGTGATCCATGAGGAATAAAACAATTTTGCACATGCTCTTATTAGAAAGGGATCAGCTTCAGGGCAGTAATGCATCACACCACAGCAATGCTTATTTATTTTTCCTATAACAGGACACCCCATTATGCTTTTTACACTGAAAAAATACTGAATGCCTGTAAAATATATAAATATGGGTTATTAAATATTTTCTTTTATTTAGGTTTTATGCTGAAGCCACATACAGTAAAGGGAAATAAGAGAAAACAAAATTGGTAGCAAAAGAAGTATTGACACCATGAATTATAACCCCAGTACTTTCTTGCAAATCTTTTTTTTTCTTAATTACAGCTTCAAGATTTCTCTGGAAAAAGGGATTTAGGCTTTTTGCAGCATTGTGGTTCAATTTTGGCCAATACCTCTTGATAAATCATCTTTAATTACCCTTACGAATTTCAAAAACCTCCATAAATTTTCAAAGGGAGTCATGTGAGGAGATCAGCGAGGCCATACAAGGCCTTTTCGAGGTATTTTCTCAATATGTTTAGAGTCCTCTCCCCAGATTCAATTTCTTGACCCGTGAGAATAGCTCTCCTTTAACAAGTCCTGGCCCATCAGTCCATTCATGTTTCCTTGGATGACATGTAATACCCTAGTACCATTTGCAGAAATGCGGCTCCATATCATGATGCTCTCACTGCATACTTCACTGTGGGTATGGTGATCTGGGGTTCATACACACAACCCTTCTTTCTCCTGATGACAATTTGAATTATAGCCAGAGAATTCTATTTTATCTGTTTTTTTTATCTTGTTATATCTGACCAGTTTATCTCGTACCAAAAAAAAAAAAAGTTCTGATTTGTTGAATCTGTTGTTTAGTAGAGGAGTTTGGTATAGGGTTTAGGAAAGGAGATGATTGCTCAATGGTTTTCCTTCATCTTCATCTTAATGATGACTGCTAATTGCTGTGTGAAAACTTCATGTCATAGACATAGAGGGTGTGTGTGCTTGACTAGCCTGCCTGCAGTCCAAACCTGTCTCCTATTGAAAATGTATGGTGCATCATGAAGAGGACAATCAGACAACAGTGATCACGGACTGTTGAGCAGCTCAAGTCTTGTAGACGCCAAAAATGTCCAAAAATTCCAATCGCAAAACTGCAATAATTAATATCTTCAATTCCCAACTGATTAAAAAGTATAATTAAAAACATTCTGTCCCAACTTTTTGGAGCGTGTTGCAGGCATCAATTTTTAAATTGTTCGTATTTAACAAATAGAATTAAGTTCTTCATTCAAAACACTGAAAAAATGTTGTTTGTCCTTGTGTCTGTTAAATAAAATGTCAAGTGAATTAACAAACTATTGATTCAGTTTTTACTGCATTTTTAGAAAGTGTCCTAACTTTTTTTGAAATTGGGTTTGTACAAATATATAAAATGTATTTTAAAATTGTGTCTGCCATTGGTTTTTAAACACATATTTTATGCTTATTAAAGCATCTTTTTTATTTAGAATTAAAAAGTATGACTCATATGACCACATACGAGTACATTTGATATGGATATATGCACAGGAAGTATACTACATAAAAATAAAGGTGTCTGAAGAAAAATTTCCCTTCACAGTATGTTCTCTGTCTCTGTGAAAGAAAGTAACTTGCCATGCCAGGAGCAGGAACTAGTCTGGAGGTATGGATGAAGAAAGTCTGTAATGCGGTAGATGTTAGAGTGATGTTTCTTGTTATGCATACATCTAGTGTTTTTAGTCTCCTTCTCCGATCTGCTATACTGAACAGCCTATGCAGGACATACTAGAAATACTATAAACATGAGAACATGTGGGATGCCCTATATAATTCACAAGACAGGTTCTTATCCCTCATCCCAGAATACCCCCAGCCTGCACATTGTTTACTGCTCCCAAGACACCAGAAATCAACTAATCAGCCAATTAACACCAATTCCCATGCTGTGTTAGTGTAAAGAAACCAGAGTTGGAAATCTGTGAAATGTGTTATAACTCAGTGGCTAACAACATCAGCATGACCTCCTGTAGGATGTAGTACATAAAGCAGGATCTGATTGCAAAATAGTTCAAAACTCTTACTTTCTCTGATCTTTCTGTATTTGTTTATTCTCTTTTAAGTTATGAGGTTCAAGTGTTGACCCCCCAGGGGTGCATGGAACTTACAGGTGTGAAGACACTCAGTAATAGTTGTGGCATCGATAAAATATCCTGCACACAGGTAGCACACAATGTGTTCATTCAGGTCCTTGATTTTTATCTTCACTTCTTCCTGTTAAAATAAACGAGATAATAAGGGAACAGAAGTTACACATTAATGAACAAAAGACAAAAGTGACCCATTAATGAGATTAGATTTTTTTAGACTTTTTTTTTTAAACAGGCTGGCAACAAATCTAGTGTTTTTCTGGGCAGACTACAGCTACTCGGTATCTCTCTCCATCTCATAATCACAGTTGCTGGTTATGCAAATTAAGACAGCAGCCTCTGTGGGCTCACCACCAGTGTGTAAGGCCTGACTGAGTTGCATTTGCATTAGCTGATGTTCCCAACAACCCATCAGATAATCATTGTTCCCATTCTCCAATCACTGATCATCATTGCTTGCCCCACCTGCACACTTTTCTCATCTCCCTTTCAGGCTGCGTTCAAGACTTGTAGTTAGATTCTGTTGGTCCGGACCCAAGCAAAAAATCGATACCTCATTACGTCCTGGTTTGGTTAGCGTTCACACACAAATTTACAACTGAACCAAAATAAAGTTTAAAAAAAAAAAAAAAAAGGACGTGACGTATGACACATGTATAACGTATATTTTGTGAGCCAGTTGTCAGAACAATGCACCATGCGCTGATCGGGTTTGTGTATACCTGGTGGCATTTTTACCAACTGGAAACACAGCAGGGGTGGTAAAATGGAAAAAGGAGTCAAAACATTTTTGTTTTTAACGCACTCTGTTCTCTCGCAGCGTGTTTAGTGTTGCGTATTGTAACATCACACGTGTTTGGTTCGTTTAGATGCCTTTGGTTCATATTGCATTCATGCTTCAAACAAACTGACCCTGAGTTCGTTCAGAAACGGACAGAGACCCACCTATTCAGGCGGTCTAAAGCCGCACCAGAGTTCGAAAGGAAACGTTCAGACTTACTCTGACGACCTACACTAACAGAGCAATCGCACCAGGGTTCGTTTTAATCAAACCAAAGCTGACAAGTCTGAAACTTTCTTCTTGGTCATTTAAAAGGAATTATTCAACAGTGTGTTCCATTAAACTGACTGGACGAAAAGCGTTTCAAAAGAGCTTATATTTGGTATGATAGCAATGGGACGCTTGACTGTTTATATCACTTCTCTTGTCTGGGTGCACAGTCCACTACCACCACTTCTGCGACCGCCGTGGTGATAGAAACCATGTAAATATGTAAACAGCTTTTGGTCCCACGACCAAAGCCGTTCTATATGAAATCAATTATAACATATGTATTGCAGGTCTATTTCAGGTGTCTTCTGAAAATCTTCGCTCTCATCTAATTGCAATACCTTTTCGATGCAAATAACGATGGGATTGATATGCAAATGAATCTAGAGACTTGTAAAGACTTTTTAAGCATACGCTATGAGACTTTTCCCTGAAGAGCTGGCAACACGGGGTGCAAAACCTCCGAGGCTAAGACACTAAACAAAACAAATTTCCACGTGGAGCGCGGGCCAGCCGAAGACTGCAGGAGAAAAGTATGACTAAACACCGTGATCGGGCACAATCTCGGCATCGAAATGTAATTCTGCACTAGTGTTTAGCTTGGAACGGATTATAAAGAGGGAAGTGTGGTGTTTAGGGGTTAAGGAAACGCAGGAGTCGTGGTGGTGTAATGAAGGCTTGATCATCGCGCAGCCTCCGCGGTCTCGTGAAGCACCGGAGTCAAGTCGGTCAAGCTACAGCGCTGCTTTGTAAGAGCTCCAGAAATACGGTTTTACTTGTTTATTTTGTCAAGCGAGCGCTATACTTTGGCAGAATTTACTACTCAGGCTGAAACCAGTTATAAAACCAGTACAGGAGGAGACGGCGGCTTTGATGCCCATGGATGCACTTGTTCAGTCGTGCTAACCAGCTAACAGGACAATCCTTGCCGTCGCGAGTAGACACGCTCTCTCCACCTCTCACAGTCAAATGCACATGTCATATGAACACATTGTCCGACTTGATTTTAATTTACAAATCTCAACGCGCAAACCAAGATCGGAGCCCACGGAAAAAACAAAGCCCAACCAGCCTCGCGATGATGAACAACAGCACACTCTTATCATCCACACTCACGCCTGCGCAAAGCCGCTGCATGCTCGCGCACAGTCCGTGTCGCTTCGCCGCAGTCCGGACGAGCGCGCGGCTGCACGAGCCCTATTTATATCGCATCACGAGCACTCGCGAATTTCCCTGCACGAGCGGCTACGCGGTGTCTCGACGAGCGCCCTTTACTCACCTCATTTCTTAAAGGATCGAGTTTATAAACGTTCTGGAGTTGATTTCTTAGCCGCATAGCTATCGCCATTGGACCTTGCTCCGCCATCTTTGGGAATTCTGCTTACTTCCGGGTAACGGGAGTGGGCATGTTCGGTGGTGGCGCGCAGTGTGAGAGAACCGCTCCGCCGTGTAAAGCTGTAATCTGACTTCGGCTTCTAATTACACGCCAGGCAGCACGTGGGAAAGCACGGCGTTGTTATGATGTGGTGTCAGACTTGGTGAGAAATTCACGTGGACTCGAGAGCAAATATGGCGCCCAAAGTTACAGACATCATGAACCTCAGAATGCGTTGGAGGAAAACTTCGCGATGAATTCCAGTGTTTTAGGTTCAGAGGTTTAATGTTGGCTGTTGGTTATAGAGGGAATTGCATATGTATTGCTTTAATACTAAGTAAATATACCGTAGTACCGTGTTGTAGCAAAAACCTTCTTTAGGGTAATTATATGATCGGGGTGCAGTCTGTGTCTCACTGATATTGCATTTACAAAAAATGAAGGTAATGGACATTTAAACAGTTCATCAGGTGTCCATCATAACAACTCATGATACCAGATAAACAACATAAAACAACCGTAAAACCTATCTATATCCCATAGGAAAATGTATTTGCTTACCTCATGGCACTCTAACTAGACTTTACCTTTGAATAGAGTATAATCACATACATGTACAGTACTGTCTTAAGCACCCTGTTGTTTTTTAGCTACAACTTTTATTTCTTTGTTTGTTTTTAGTTCTGCATTATTGAGTCAGAAGAAAAAGATTTTATTCTTCCAATTGTGACACAAAAATGTTTGTATGTTGGTAACGAAAGCAACACATTACATAACCGATCACTGTTCAGACATAAAAACATAATGAAGGCTGCGTGCAAAAAAAAAAAAGAAGTAAGTGTGACCGTCAAAGTCTCCAGAACAGCTGTGGCAGATTCTCCAAGACGCTCAGTAAAACTTACCAGCTAATTACTGTACAGTACGATGCAGAAGTCTTAGGCACACGCAAAGACGTGCTGTAAAGCAAAGACGCCTTCGAAAATAATGGTGATGTTTCTACATGAATGAAAACACTGTAAAGTACAGTAAACTGTAATAAACTAAAGGAAGTCAATGTTTGGTGTGCCTTTTTCTTAAACAGTGTTCCCAGCTACAATGTGTGCAGTTTTATAAGGAAATTATCTTTTCAGTTTTACTGAGCATCTTTGAGAATCTGCCACAGCTCTTCTCAAGACTTTGACCGTCACACTTACTTCTTTTTTTGAACGCAAATCCCATCAGTCTTCATTATGTTTTTTGTCTGAACAGTGATCAGTTATGTAATGTGTTACTTTTGTTACTGACATACAAACATTTTTGTGTAACATAAAATGTTCTGTTTTTGTCAGAAAAGTAATGTTTGGAAATATTACATCTTTTTGTACTGACTCAATAATGCAGAACTAAAAAAAATCACAAAAGTTGTACCGAAAATCAATAGGGTTCCTAAGACCATTGCACAGTCCTGTATATCAAAATCTAACTGGTTTTGGGTTTTTTTTCCGCATTATGTGTGAATCCAATTACTGTCATATGCCTGAAACATCCTTTTCCATGAGTCTTTCATTATAGGATATGATAGGTTATGTAAGGTTTATTTGTGTCTTACAACAATTGCTTATCTCTGTTACCTGAACACATTCACCTCTATGAAATATGTGGAATACTCCACAAGTTGCCTGAAGATAACAGGAAGAAGCAATGTATGTTCTTTATTCATTTCTTCTTTATTCCTTTTTTCATGCTGTTATATGGAGTGAAATGTTCATGTTGAAAGTGCAGTTCTGTTATCCAAAATATATATTGAAAGCAGTACATAGAATTTTAAAAATAAATTTTAAGTACATCATTATAAAGTACGTCATTATAAAGCACATCATTAAAAGGGAAAAAAATATTGTTGCTGGAGATGAGTTGCCATGGATTCACCCATTACACAAGGAACACAGAATACTACATGTGAAATAATAATAATGTATAAACAATCCACCGTCAAGACTGAGGCCTACTTACACTATATTGCCAAAAGTATTCACTCACCTATCCAAATAATTGAATTCAGTTGTTCCAATGACTTCCATAGCCACAGGTGTATAAAATCAAGCACCTAGGCATGCAGACTGCTTCTACAATCATTTGTGAAAAAATGGGTTGTTCTCAGGAGCTTAGTGAATTCCAGCGTGGTACCCGTGATAGTATGCCACCTGTGCAACAAGTCTCGTTGTGAAATTTCACAAGCACCAGTGCACAAAGCAAGGTCCATAAAGACATGGATAAGTGAGTTTGGTGTGGAAAAACTTGACTAGCCTGCACAGTCCTGATCTCAACCCAATAGAATACGTTTGGAATGAATTAGAATGGAGAATGTAGTGTATGAAATAGTATCTGAAATAATATTTTAACATTAAAATCATCCAGATTAATCCCCAGTCTAAGGAAACTCCCCTTATCCTACAGATGGGCCAAAAAAGTCATGCGTGTCAAAAGTGAATTACACAGTCTATCTAAGAGAAGCTACAGCACTGCACTGCTCAACATACTGGACGCTAAAGTAGCAGTCACCCTTTGAGGTCAGTTTATAATTCTGCATTGAATCCATGCCGTAGAGTACGGTGTACCCACGTACCTTTGCCTTACTCTACGTGCCATACTTACTCTGTAACCTATGCCATAGCCAGTTGTGATTTTAGAGTCTGTTGGGGTCCTAGGCAAAAATTCACAGGGGGCCCCTCAAACCAGCATTCATCACAATTATGTTATAAATAATCTGACAGCAACAAAAAAAATTGCAAAATGTAAACATGTTTTTAGCTAGCTAGCTAAGGCAGAGAGAGCTAGCTTTCTTCAAATTAGCTGGGAAGCACATAAAAACAGCTAACAACCGGAACATGAACATGTGCATCCATAACAAGGAACAGACTATAAAACCCATAGCTTTTATCAAGAGTAACCACAAAGGGCCAGTTTGGCTTTTGCCAGTGGGTGTTTTGTTATGTAGGGTATCCAGCTAGCATTAGAGCCCAGTGCCACTAAACTTAGTTTTCTTCATTGGTTTAAGGACTGTAAAGCACCTTATTAAGAAACGCAGCTTCTACTGCTAAAATAAGATATATATAGGTAGACAAATATGCTTACTAATCTTGGCGTATACTGGAAGTGTTCTTTTTGGTCTATTACTCTACTATAGCCTACCCCAGAGATGTTTAATTTAATAATGAGCAACAAAATGCACTTTTGAACTGTTCATAGTTACATTCACTTTTAAGGAACATCCGCAAGATGCCAGTTTTGAAAGTTCCATGTTCTCCAAATATACCAGGTCTGTCCGGAAAGTAATGAGAATGAAATTTTTGCTCTTTCATAGGGCTTATGCTTGTGTTTTAATCTTGGGGAACAAGAAGAAATCATACAGAACCAAGCCAAAAAACACAGCCAGTGAAGTGTGACTTGGTCTGTTATCATGGAGAGGTGATCTCTCTGTTCTTTGTTCTTTTTCCTGTTCAGGAAATTGGGCTCCCTTGTTAAATGATTGGTTGATAATGGGATAGCTTGTCCATAACCTTTCTTCAACATTTCAATTTTGAGTTTCTGATGCACTTTTACTGATTTTCACAAAGAATTTTATCACATAATGTTCTCCAAACTTGCTTGCATTGTTCTAGTGGTGAGGCACTTCAGCAGGGTTTCACAGAAACAAAAGTATGGGCATTGCAAAAGCTAGAATCCACCTGAAACAGGTCCTACTGTTTATCTGAGATCCCACTCTAACTGACCTTGAACCACCATCCCCATGGAATTTCATTCTCGTTACTTTCTGGACAGACCTCATTTTAAAATTAATATTAGACAAATCCTCCATGTTTATTTGTTTAATTTTTTTTGCCAAAGGGTGGTCTTGAATCTATGCTGCTGCCAGCGAGCCCTTAGAAACAGTCTGTTATATTTAACCACTGTCTATCAGAAATAAATAACAGACCATAGAATGCCATATTTGACCAATCAGAATTGAGTATTCCGCAAAGCAGAGTTATTGAGTTACAGAGTTACATTTGTTACAGATAGCATTGGCAAACATTATTTATAGAAATAAGAATACTTTATTTTCACCACCCTCGTCTCTTGCTGTGAATTTAAAATCTTGGTCAGCAGCTAAATATCATTTTGTAACTCACTGCTTTCATTAATCATGCCAGCCATTTTGAATGAATCATGCAGTAGGGAGGTTACTGACTCAAACTCTCTCACATACCATTAACCCCTCTCACACTCACTGTCAAACTCTCACACACTACCAAACTGTGAGAGGTTTGATAGTGTGTGAAAGAGAGTTTGAGAGTGTGTGAAAGAGCACAACCTCTCATACATGTGTGTCCGTGTTGTGTCATCTGCTTTTTCAATGAAATTAGCCCACCAGCTGCTACTGGCTTGCATTGGTGAACTCTTGTATATTGCATACTGAGTGTGTGACTTCAGCATAATGCTGGAGCACTAGGGGGAATCCCCGCTTACCACAAAGTATTTCACACACTCTGTTTAACTCAACAAGGAGCTGCTTTTGTGTTTCCCTAGGACTCAACTTCCACACTGGTGACCCTGTTTACACTCTGACGATTTGGGTCTTTACACTGCATGATGGCTAACTCAGTTCCACTCAGATTAGGTAATTTCTGCTCTATAGGTCTCACAGCCAATCAATTAAATAAGACAGTAGAGCTTTTGGGTTTTGTCTTCTTATACAAGTACTGTCATGTATCATATGCTGCGGTGAAATGTCAGAACAGTATGAAGGTATGAAAAAATAGATACAGCTCAAATGTGTTGTGAAAAATGTGCTTTTATTATTATTTAACTGTGGCTGATATGTCCTCTGCTTGTTATGGATAATTATCAGACATTAGTATGAATACTCACAATGATGTAGGCCACTTTGTGACTCCTTCAAAAAGTCCAATCAGCTATACATCATCTGTTTATCACTGTACTGTCACTAATAAGCCAGTAGATGGCCTCATGTACACTCAGTTCCTTGTATTAGTAATGGCAGTGATGAAATTGAAAAGCTGTGATGAGTATGTGGTTGTCAGGTGAGAAGAAAACCAATTATTAGAACCAAACACTAAAATCTGTATTTCACAAAGAAAGTAAGGCCCTACACATGTAAACCTCTCCTATGTACTGCCGTAGTATTTTGAATAACATACCAGTTTTATTTTGTAATAGAAGATGACGTGAAAGTTGTTTTAACATACATTCCTGATTGAATCTTTGCTAGACCTTGGTACGAAGAAAGGGCTTGTTACAAAGACCCATACAGTGAAGCCAAAAATGTAGCCTTAACAAAAAAGAGAAAAATTAGTAAATGAAATAAGATTTTGAACTTGGTAAGGTGTAAACATTTGCATGTAAATCTTTGATATGGTTGAGGCCAAAAGTTTATATACACCTATGCTAATGATGTTCAATCTCAGTTATTCCACATACATACAATATATTGCCAAAAGTATTCGCTCGCCTGCCTTCACATGCATATGAACTTGAGTGACATCCCATTCTTAACCCATAGGGTTTAATATGATGTCGGCCCACCCTTTGCAGCTTCAACTCTTCTGGGAAAGCTTTCCACAAGTTTAGGAGTGTGATTATGGGAATTTTTTACCATTCTTCCAGAAGTTCTTTTGTGAGGTCAGACACTGATGTTGGACGAGAAGGCTTGGCTTGCAGTCCCCACTCTAATTCATCCCAAAGGTGTTGAGGTCAGGACTCTGTGCAGGCCAGTCAAGTTCTTCCCACCAAACTTGCTCATCCATGTCTTTATGGACCTTGTTTTGTGCACTTGTGCGCAGTCATGTTGGAACGGGAAGGGGCCATCCCCAAACCGTTCCCACAAAGCATGAAATTGTCCAAAATCTCAGAGGCAGAGGCCGAGCTCAACTCCTGAAAAACAACCCCACATCATAATCCCCCTTCCACCAAACTTTACACTTGGCACAATGCAGTCAGACAAGTACCGTTCTCCTGAAAACCGCCAAACCCAGACTCGTCTATCAGTTTGCCAGACGGAGAAGCGTGATTCGTCAAGTCTCCACTGCTCTAGAGTCCAGTGGCGGCGTGCTTTACACCACTGCGTCTGACACTTTGCATCGCACTTGGTGATATAAGGCTTGGGTACAGCTGCTCAGCCATGGAATCCCATTCCATGAAGCTCTCTACACACTGTTCTTGAGCTAATCTGAAGGCCACATGAAGTTTGGAGGTCTGTAG
>JAOUQY010000038.1:19708257-19721815 GCA_028566355.1 Doras micropoeus | reverse complement strand
ATAAATTTACACTGTTATATAAGCTGCACATAGACTACTCTTCATTGTGTCAAAGTGACATTTTGTCAGTGTTGTCCCATTAAAAGATATACTTAAATATCTGCAGAAATTTGAGGGGTGTACTCATTTTTGTGATACACTGTGCATTAAGATACACTATTCTGTGTCCTGGATAAATGAACAAATGTGCAGGGGAACAAACATAACAGAATGCTCTACATTTGTCTATCTGCAGTCTGTCTTGTTTGCTATGGAGATGATCAGATATTCAGTGACTTATTATAGGGGTTATAAAGATAAAAATTAAATGCCCTGACTACCACATTATTGACCAGTGTAATGTTTTAGATCTAGCCAGCAGATGGTGCTGGGTAATATGTAAAGAGCAGAGCAAGGGAAACAGGCCAGCTCAAGGCTGTTGCTGTCAGTGCCATTGGCAGAGCTGTTGGGACACTGTTCTGTCTCTCTCATTGTATATACTCCTATACAAAACCTTGTATAGGCATTTGCCTGTGTTTCTATATCACCTATAGAACCTATAGAACCTATATCAACTATATTTGCTTAAATATATATCTTAATCTTGTTGTACCATGTGCAGTGACAAAAATGATATTCTATTCTATTCAGTATAGCAAATCAGAGAATAAGATGAGAAACTGACACACACATAACAAGTAAATATCACTCTAATATCTTCCACATTAAAGACTTTCTTCCATACCTTCCAGACTATTTCCTGCTCCTGGCATGGTGATTTCTTTTCAGAGGCAGAGAACATACAGTGAGGGGAAATTTATATTCAAACACTTATTTTTGTTATTTAGTATACTTACTGTGCATTGTACACATATGATATCATATGATGTTTTACTTCTAATTAAACTAGTATGTGTTCATAAGCATATAGAGGTATGTTTAAAAAACTGTAGACACAGTTTTCGAAATATAATTGTACAAACCCCATTTCCAAAAAAGTTTTCTAAAAATACAATAAAAACTGAAATTTGTTAATTCACTTGAACCTTTATTTACCAGACAAAAATGACAAAGAAAATACTGTTTTTATTTGTTGAATAAAAACAAATATAGAAACTAATGCCTGCAACACACTCAAAAAAGTTGGGGCAGGGGCATGTTTACCACTGGGTCAGTTTTCTTTTAACTATACTTTTTAATCATTTGGGAATTGAAGATACTAATTGTAACAGTTTTGCAAGTAAAATGTTTGGCCATTCTTGCTGTATACAAGAGTTGAGCTGTTGAACAGTCTGGTTGGTTGTCTGTTTCTGACTGCAGGCAGGCCAATCAAACACATGCACTCTATGTCTATGAAGCCACGCTGTTGTAATTCATGCAGAATGAGGCCTGGCATTGTCCTGGGAAAAGATGTCATCTTGACAACAGCATGTGTCTCTCCAAAATACAAGTATATGCCTCTGCATCAGTGGTACCTTCACTTTTATGCAACTCGCCCATGCCATCAAAGATTTTTGCACACTGCAGTGCTGCTGAAGTTTTTAAACCCCCTCAGTGTCACTGCTGGACTGAGAATAGTCTATTGGTGAAGGTCTGGATTGCAGGCAGGCCAGTTCAGCACCCAGACTCTTCTACTGCCAAGCCTGCTGTTCTGATGGATACAATACATGGTTTAGCATTGTCTTGCTGAAATATGAAAGGCCTTCCCTGAACAAGACAAAAGAATCTGTTCAACATTTACAGTGCCTTTCCAGATGTGTAAGCTGCCCATACCATAGGCACTAATGCAACCCCATGCCATCAGAGCTGCTGGCTTTTGAATTGTGTACTGATAACAAGCTGGATGGTCCCTCTCCTCTTTCGTCTAAAGGACACATGTCTATGTTGTACAAAAAGATTTTAAAATTTTGATTCATTTGACAATAGAACAATTTTCCATTTAGTCTCAGTTTTTTTTTTTATTATTTTATTGTTTTTTATTAGTACCACTTACATTACCAGCCTTTTGTTGCCCCGTCCCAACTGTCTTTTGAGATGTGTTGCTGCCATCTAGTTCAATATGAGCTAATATTTTTCAGGAAATGATAAAATGTCTCACTTTCAACATCTGATATGTGTTCTATGGGTTTATGATATTTACAAATCATCTACAAGGTGGAGCAACTAGGTAGGTTTGTCTAATAGAGACAGTGAGTGGACACAGTGATTAGAAACTTCTGCTGCACTGCAGTGTCTGATCCAATCCTACCAGCACAATACATACTAACACACCACCACTGCATCAGGTCACAAAGTCTGCAGAAAAAAAGATGGACTACAGTCTCTATCTGTAAAACTACAAAGTGCACCTGTATGGTCAGTGGAGCTGATAAAATGGACAAAGAGTGTAGGTACAAGGAGGTGGTTTTAATGTTATGGCTGATCAGTGTGTATATATAGATTGACTGTTGCTTTTAACTGTTTTTCTAACAGTCAAAACCCACCCACCATCAAAATGCCTCAGAGAATCGTTAGCCCACAGTTATAATTCCTCCTTATCTTAACTCTGATGTGATATGATCTAATTTTGGCACCCAACCACAGTTACTTGTAAATATTGTTGCTCACATGGCCAATTAATAAAAATGCAATATACATCTTTTTGATGCTGTTAATTTATCTTGGACATTCCACTGTTTAACAAGCTGACATTGGAGGGCAATAAAAATATCCCTGAAGTTCATTCCATCTAAAGTAATTAATTTAGCTTAACACGACTGATGTGTATGTGCATGTTCTGTTCAAGGTGATCTCTTTAAGCTATGTAAACAGTATAATCACCCCAAAGGGTCTAAAGGCCCTATGTGATTTTAGCCTCAGTTATTTGTTTAACTGTTGTCACAAGTTTCTGAATCCAGCAGTGTCATGTGAATTGGTCAGTATTTCTATAGTAGTATTTACACCAGAGAAGGATTTTAAGGAAAATAAAACACTGGTCTTTGAGGCACATTCAATAAAAGTATCACCACCTCTTTTTGCATTTACAGTGCTGTGTCTATACACATTACAAAAGTGGAGTATCAGTTGGCTCTTTACAAGCCTATTTGATAGTTCAATATTTAATACAACAAAATGCACAATATAGTTTAATAAATACTATAAATATAGTATAATAAATATGATTAATATCTGTACTTTATATATACTGTACCGTAGGTATGAACAGATCTAAACCTATATCATACATGCTCCCAATGAATCCAGTTTAGTGGGTAAATCCTGTGAATCTTCATATGAACTATTAAAATTTCCCTATAACCAATTCCTCTTAAATTACTGATATATAAGGGATTTGGATTCTAGTCTTTGAGAACTAAGTTTTCTGTCTCAGTTGAACTGGCACGGCATTTGCACCCTAAACTCCTATTTACTTAGAGGAATAGCAGAGGTGCTCTTCTGGCATCCCCCCTGCATTCCTGCAGCACTGGCTCATCTTGGATCTAGCCCAAAATAAAGTATACTTTAACACCAAGTACCTTAAACAGGTATTAAGGGTGGTACTGTGGCCAGTGCAGAAGCAGAATAGCTGTGAATCCACCAAAACATAAACACATCACAGAAGAAACACCAAGAGATCATTGAGTTCATTGTATACTGTTTTTTTCATGATTGATACACAAAAAGTAAAAATGTTTACTTTTGCAGACTGCAGATCTATGAATAAATTAGACATGTTAGTGCACTAAATCACCATGTCAGAAATGCAGGCAGTAATAAATTACATTTCAGCACAATTTGTGCCCTCTACCACAGTTGTATATATATCTGCACATGTCTGTTAGGGTCCAGTTACAACAAGTAGCTGAGAATTAACATACACTGATCAACCTAACATTTAAAACCACTGACAGGTGAAGTGACTGTCAAAGGGTTAGATGTATTAGTCAGGAGGTGAAACAGTCAGTTCTCGAATGTATAGATAACAGGAAAAAAATGTTCAAGTGTAAGGACACTTTGAACAGCTTTGGCAAGGGCCTGATTTTGATGGCTACAAACCTTGGTCATATCATCTCCAAAGTGGCAGGTCTTGTGCCATGTTGTTGGGGTGCAGTACCTACCAAAAGTGGTCCAAGAAAGGCAACCAGCATACCAGCAACAGGGCCATGGGCACTCAAGGCTCAATGATGCACATGGGGAGCAAAGGCTAGCCAAACTGGGCCTATCCCACAGAAGAGTTACTGTTGCTGAAAAAGTTACTGCTGGGTATAATAGAAAGGTATGTATGACACTGCATTAGCCTCAGACCAGATAGAAAGTCCATGCTGACCCCTGTCCACCACAGAAAGTACTCACAATGGGCAAGTAAGCATCAGAACTGGACTATGGAAGCAGTTGGCTTTGGAAGCAGTTGGATGTTACTTTGACAAATACCACCTACCTAAAATAGGAAAATTTGTTGCAGACCAAGTACATCCTTTTATGGCAAGGGTATTCCCTAATGGCAGTGACTTCTTTCATCAGGATAATGCACTCTGCCACACTATAAAAAATGTTCAGAAATGGTTTCTGGAACAAGGCAAAGGTATTGGTACATGGTATTGATTTGCCTCAATCTGGTCAAGCGTCTGTAGGATGTACTGGACAAACAAGGCTGGTCCATGGAGGCCCTACCATCACAACTTATGATTTAGAGGATCTGCTGCTAATGTCTTGCTGCTTCCTCTATAGAGATGCCTTTTTCATTTACTACATGCCTGCCTTATCTTGTCACGGCTGTTTGGGTGCATATGGGCCAAACTAAAACATGGACCTGGCCGAACTAAGCCCAAATTGTTAAACCATCATCTGGCCACACTTGAACTAAGAAAGCTCTACAGCAAATGACGACAACTACATAATCGACACATCCTGAAACAGGTTACAAGCTATGTAGTGACAGATAATGATCGCCTCTGATGCTTCAGCTACATTAGCATTGTGCTTGTCCTTTCACCTTAACTGAAGAGCTTTGATGGCGCTTAAAAAAAAGAAGAGGAACCCTTATAGCCCGCGCTAAGTTAAGGATTGGATCGCTTTGGAGATTATATTCTGCTGTCTCCCTCAACCTACATGCAGGCGCACTTTCATCTTGCATCTTTCATCTCTTTCTTTGTAGCATGCAACCTGAAGTCTATGCAGACTTGGACAATGAGAATGGGAAGGAAAGAGATTTCCTGTCTGTTTCACAATGTATTTCATTTTCATTGAGCGATCATGATTGTTTTTTTTTTTGTTTGTTTGTTTTGTTTTTCCTACAGCATAGTGAATCACTTAAGATACAACAATATGTCTGATGACTTTGTCATCAGAGCATTATGGTTTAAATCCCCATGTTAGTGTCACATACTCAAATTGCTGTATATTCTCAGTCAATTCATTTATTCATCTTTGGTAATCAACTTATTCTGGTCAGGGTTGCATTTGATCTGAATCCTATCCAGGGAACACTGGACACAAGGCAGGAATACACCTTAAGTAGGAACACCATTCCTTTGCATTCACCCTAAGGGGAACCAGAGAATCTAGACGAAACCCATGCAGACACAGGGTGAACATGTATAACTCCACACAGACAGTAACCATGCTCAGGCTGCAGACTCAGGGGTCTGCTTCTTTGTGGCATCTATTCTACCCATTGCACCACCAAGTGAAACTCAATCAAGTCATCTGCACTATACTCAGGAATAAGTTCCTGGTAAGTAAGACTTCAAATAAAGGCATAGTGAACTGCGTTGACCTGTTAGGTTATTTAGAGCAATTTATGAACTTTCTTGCTTGAAGGAGGATGCAGGTGATACTGCTTTAATAAGGGAGGAGACATATTTGTTACATAAATTATTGCTGTAAAAAAAAGATTTAAAAAAAAAGTTACAAGCATATATCTTCACCTCTCCACTGTGTATAGCAGACTTATCACACATTGAAACACATGCTCTTGTACACACACATATACACACACATGCAAGATAAGGCTGTCTTACAGTGCAAAAATAAGAAATCATTAGAGAGATTCATCATTCACATTGTGGAGAAAAATGTTCCTTTGAATAATTACTTGAAATCCAAAGCTACGAGTAAAGAGATCAAAGTCAGGCATTCTTGGATAATCCTCCTATGTTGCAAATCTTCAGTAATCTGCACTGTCTGGTCACCACTGTTTGGCATGCATCTACAGTATAAAAGGAAAGGGTACTATCAGTTATAATTAAGCTGTGCCATTGTTTACTTTTGCCAGGTCTGTGTGCTAGGAATTGATTTGTGAGATATGGCAAACCTTAGCTCTGCATGTATGTGCCGCCTAGCTTGTGGGGTCTCCCCAACAAGGGAGTACAAGAGATTAGTAGTAGAATTTGCGAGAACCGAACCACTTGTTTGCTCTGTGTTAAAATGTGTTAGGAAAAGAAGTGGTGCAATACTGCTTGCATCTTTCTCAGTCATAAGCCTTCTATAATACTGATTATACTGAAATCTTATTGTTAATTAATGTGGAATCTGCCTCTAGGATATTAAGGCTAGAGATATTGTTGCTATTTATGAATGATGATGGCAAACATGGCTGGACTGGACACTTTCTATTTATGAAACACTTTTTTGCTGCTAACATTGCTGTTACATTGCTGCCAATATTGCTGCTACGGTATTCAGTGGCCCACTGTTGCAGAATCATTCCCACATAAAGCTATTCTGTTGTCACTGCACTGTGTAGCTAATGTCCTGGGTATTTAATCATCTGTGTATTTATTGTTCTGTTTTGTTTTGTGTACTTGTTTCACACTTGTGTATTATACACTTTATATAATGTTGTGTACTTTACTACTGTACTGTTCTGTGTTGCACCCTGGTTCTGTAAACATTGTGTTCGTATGTATACAAGCTATATAGTGGAATGACATTACAAACCACTTGACTTGAAAGCTCCTCTGGTTTAGCTTGAGTTGATAATACTATGCAGCTTGCTAACATGGTGACTAACGTGACAGTGTAAACCTGGGTGATGTGCCCACCTGCAGAACATTGTGAGTGGAAGGTCTTTAATTTTCCTGCAGGTCCTGATCAAAGTTCTATTGAGATTAAAGGGCTAAACCCTGAGAAAGCAGGGCTCTGTACAATACATGGAGTACAATACATGCACAATTTCAGCCAGCAATCAGCAAAGGTAATTACTGTTACCATTATTAGGTGGATAAGTGGAAAGGAAAAACGCAATCAAGGGATTGTGGATACCAGTCTCACATTTTGGGATGCTTAGTTCTTGACAGTGGTTTATACTATTCAGAAGTTCAAGTGCTGCAGTATGTAATGGAAAGGTGATATGCATAAAAAGCCAGGACTTTTTCAAGGTCCCTTGAGCTTAAGATGGCATTCACCCTGACTCATTTACCACACCGCTAAAAAGATTAATAGGAGAAATCTAAAGAGACCATGGTGAATTCCAGAGTGAATGACTGACCCCACTTTTAAATGTCAGTCTCCAGGTGGTTTTGTGTTTACCACCCACATCACCCACATGAAAAGAGCGGGATATGGTGAACAAGGAAGCAGCACGGATGCCCAAGGGCAAGAGCAGACAGTCCTAACCGCTGTGTGGTCAGCTTTTAACTGAACCTCATTTTCCTCCACATCATCCTAGCAGATTACTGCAGCTTTTCCTGCAGCAATTAAGCCTGATTTGCTCATCAGTCGAGGCGAATAATGGCCAGGGGGCAAATATACAAAATGGAGCTCTTCTTGACATCACCTTTTGCTTTGATTGCAAAATATGCTGCGCTGGCCTCGCTCCAGGTGGCTGAGACCAGCTTTGATTGAGACAGTAGAGGCACTCAGCAGCAGCAGCATGTGGCCAGCCACTACCAGTGGCAGTGCAGTTATTTTAGCATATCTTCTATTCATCTTCCATACGCTGTTTTGTGACTTAAGAGTTTCTCTTCATCAAGTCTCTTAAATGCTCTAATGACTTTAATGCTTTTATTGTTAAAAGTCATGGTCATTTTATACAAGTAATTAAAATAAATAAAATAAGAGATGTTAACAGAATGTGCCAGGCTGCTGGTTTAGTTAGCGGAAGACAGCCTTGTAGATGTAAGAAGAAATGTGTTCATCATTATCTTGTTATAATAGTTCGAAGCCTGTCTGGAATTTATAAATAATAAGGAACTTTTATATCTATTTATATATTTCTGTGATGTGTATCATGCTCATCATCATCCTTTTCATTAGAAAATGCCAATTAAAGTTTCACTGATTTCCTCTAACTGCTAAGATACTAGATCCTGCTATGTGGATATGAAATTTAATACTATCATCTGCCTTGCTGTAGATTATGGGAGATGATGGCCATTTTTAAATGAACCACTCAAATGCATACTACATTAAATCCAATGCTATCATGAGTTCATAGTCTTGTAATCCCCACATGTAAATCTCACTGTGAGAACCATGGACCAAAGCCATATTCAAATATGCTCTATGTTTAGTTAAATCTTTCAGAGGGAGGTGATTAAGTGTGTAAGATGGCGTCGATGGGAGAGACAGGGTTTGATAAGGTGGGGGCTGCAGTCGACAAACCTCCCTGAGTTGAAATTGATTTCCCATTTGGCTGGCCTGTGTGGTTCAATCAGTTACAGGCATGTGTGAAAAGGTGAGACAGAAAGAGATATACGCAATAGTTCAAACGCTTGCTGAGAAACATTAAACTGGATTTTTTAGGGAGTTTATCGCAACAAACTCATTCCGTTTCGAGGTAAATGTTTGGACTGCCCAGAAATTAAGATCAATATTTCTCTAAGCTTTGTTTGACCTAGGACCTCATGGACAGAGAGTTCACTCTTCTCTGTTCTTGATTCTCTGATCTTGATTCCTTCTTGTCACTAAGTTTTTCGTTTCATATACTTGAGTTCAGTGTAAGCTAAAATAGACCTTGTTGGACAGATCATTGTCTAAGCAGCAATTAAATTTTGAGTTACACTGTTGGGGGCAGCCAAACTGTCTAGGATAAAAATGTTTTTGCTTGCCAGTGTTGCTGGATGTGCTTCAGTTTTGATAACACCTAATCTATGTGTCAGTATTTCAAATCTACTGTTATTCTAAGTGTTTTCAACCATGCTAAGTGTTGTAATTCAAAAAGTTCCAGAAAAAAGTGTGAAAACCCTAAATCTGGGGCTGTACTGCAAACAATAAGGCGTCTCAGCATGGCTTGGTTTACTGTAAGCTTGTGGTACATGAAGTTGAATGTCAAGTTAAAGAAATTCAAACTCAGTTATATGCATGTTTTCTACGTAAGACGTCACTGTGCTCAACATTAAAGGTGCCGTGGAACGGACACATTTAGTGTTCTTGCGCCATAATAGAGACAAACAGCTAGGGGTCAGTAGTTAGGTCTTATGCACTTTCTCTCTCTCTTTCTCTGTTCCAAGGTGCTTGTGAGTGAAGGTCTGTCATGAGTGAAAATAGTACAGTGTAAGACAGAATCAAGGGCGGAGACCTGCAGCTGCTTATGATGTAGTGTGTGTGTGTGTGTGTGTGTGTGTTTTTGTATGTACAGTATGTATGTGTGTGATCAGTTGTCTGCATCTATCCTGTATAGTACAGAACTGGGATTGGCTAGCAGAGTTTTTAAGCATAATTTACCCTCTCAGTAAGCCTTACAACATGGAAAATAACATATTAATTGCCCATACTGTTATCACTGGCGGTTTTACAACAATTTAGAATGTCTTTGCTGAGTACCATGCACATACCATGAAATCCTTAAAGTATTGTCTGAAAAATTGCAGTGAATGAATTCCCGCACAATCATTCATTTGGAGAGATTCAAAACCAAGCAAACATCTGTGATTATCAGCCCCAGAGGGGTAGATGGGCCTAAAGCCAAGGGAATATCTGCTCTGTGTGTGTGTGTGTGTTCTCTGAATAACCAGAGAAGGTTATCTTGAATAGGTACATAGAACATAGAGAAACCACACTTCACATGGTTTGTGCGATGCCATGTTGAATATTTATGGGTGATTGGGGAGATATGCTAAATCTCTTAGATTACCCACATGAGCATGGGGTAGGTACACACACGCTATGGCACACGAGAGAGTGTGTACACACAACCACCATGCTCAGACTCTTTCTATCTGATCCAACTTTGTTTCTCCCTTCCTCTTATGCTCAATTCCTCTCTCACACACATATTGCGCTGTAATGACATATTCCACTCAGATTTTTCATTCACAGACCTTCAATATTCATTCTTGGCATAAGAGGGGACATACATGCACCATGTCTTGCTTAGTACTTACCACATGTCTATGTGTGTATGTGTGTGTGTCTATGTGTGTGTGTGTTTGGAAGAATTCCACATTTTCCACAAATTCCTGCTACATGGCCAGAAGAGTCCATATGAGATTTGTCCTCAGACCTAATAACTGGTGGAATGGGTATTGGATCCAGTAGTGTACTAGAGGAACATCTGGCTGAAGGGGCCTCCCACAGGCACAACTGGGGAAAGTAGAAGTCGCTGGGGTGTGTTGGTACTGAAGCTGATGTCGCATCACTTTACACAACCCGCTGTGGGAGCCAGATCCGGCGTAATTTAGCCAGATCAGAGCAAGATCTCAAACCCAGTGTCTCATGATAAAGACGTAAAGAGGAAATGACTGAACTTTACACAATGCTCTGGCTTTCTTTGTATGACTTTTCTGGCTTATGTTGTTGAGTTCTTATGCAATTAAATATAAAATAAGAAGAGTATAGGGCTAGTTTTGTGGTTAACAGAAGGAAAAACAAGTCTAGCCTCTAGATGAAACTTTCGTTCAGGTTGACGTAATGAGTATTGTTCACACCATCAAAACATGACTGTGACCCCTAGACAGTTTATCTCATAGAATTTGTGGCCAAAATCTGACAGCACAGACTATCGGCCTTTAGTATAGCCATTACTTCACCAAGGTGTATTCTTTCCTAAGTTCTGATGACTATGATGAGACAGCAAAGATAACACCAATAGATAAAAATGAAGTATTGCTATTGCATCTAATTACTTTTGTCTCCTGTTAAAAGACTTCAGCAATGTGAATTGAAACTCCCACTGGTTCTTGCTGTGTCTGTACCTAGATGGCATGCTTCAAAGCCAAAGAGGTGGGTGGGAATTCAATAAATATTTGAGATTTTGAAATGATAATAGTAACATATTTGTCTGATGACCTACAGTTAACAGCATTTTCGAAGACTCGCCCATTTTCTCCCTCTCTGTTATGCTCTCCTCTTTCTGTTATTCATTCCTGCTTGTACATGATGAAATTATTGGTCTGGATATTGAAAAACATGAACTCAGTGGCATTACTATGAAATGTTTGAGTGCCAACATTTGTGCTCATCCATTTACCCAACAAGCTACCAGGGTGACTGCTTACTTTCAGGAGGATGTCACAATTATAAAACGATCAGTGCTAGAGCTAGCTAAAGTCCTCCAGCTTTGTGACTGTAGAGACGTTGATTAGTTGACTGAAAGTGAAAGGTTCATGAAAAACAACCTTTCATGGCAGGTGCTCGTTAAATTGTATTCCACACCAACCTCTGACATTCAGCATAAGGGTGCTTAGAATGAAAAATGCAATATTATTTAAAAACCACAAGGATAGACAGAAGCACAATGCAGATCATGGATCAATATTTTTCCCATGCCATACATCAAAACAGGCAGCATCTACACTGCTTGGTTTGTGAGAGACAGATGTTACTGTTGTTGATAATGCCATTATCTCCACAACTATAATTATGCAGTCTGAGCACCACATTGACATGCTTTCTGCCTTCTACAAAACATTCCTCTCTCTGTGGCTCACAAATACCTGCTGCTTTTTTCCCTAATTTTGCAAACAGCTGTCTCCTTGCTCCTCCCTAGATTTCCTAAAACATAGGCTTTGTGCTCTAAATGTCACATCCAGCATCTGCCCTGCTTCCTGTCTGAGTAGCTTGACTCAACCTGGCCATAAAGTAGCGCTAGGATGTTAAGGAAGCAGCATTGTTATAGGTGTCATTAGCAGTTTTGTGCCAATTGATTAGCATCCTGGTGATTGGCTTGTATTCCCCACCAGCCATCAGTGATCAACGTATACAGTTGTATTGTGACTGTGTTATTAAAGGCTAAAGGTTGAAAGGCTATCACTTGTTTCACATTCCATAGAGGACATCAGTGGCAAGGACTACCCAGCCTCCAAAAGTGTGGTGTACCCACAACTCTTCTGGAACTTTGCAAAGACAACATTTTGTGTGAATGTGAGCCAGTTTAAATTCTGGAAAGATTGATCTGGCTGTTTGTCACTATACCAAACCTAGTTTCTAAATTTCTAAAAGTGTTCCAGGTAGACATAAATGTATACAAAACCCAATATATTGTCCGGTAAAATGATGATGACATTCTTCTGGACAGATCTTCTAGCTATTTAAGCAGAAGCAGAAATCATTGATTTTCATTGATTGATAATCAAGTATTGATAAAATCTCATTTCTTTATAGTTAACAATTATAATCTAACCTGTTTACTGAAAGGCCAAAAACATGTCACAGGACTAAGAAGGGGATAATTTAGTTGATATTTATGGCTTTAAAATGCAAATTTACAGACACACAAAAAAGATCCAGGACGAGCACCTGAAAAAAACAACATATGAGGTTGTGTTTGATATGACAGAGGGCCTACTATAATGGCCATAATGTTAGATGTGGTAAACGTTTCACCTCTTACAACCTAGGGGAAAATCATTTCATATGCAAACTATGAACATATGGTGGCAACAATAAGAAAAAACAAACCAGACCTTCCCAAATACTTTCTTGAAATGAATACAAGGAGCATAATATCCTCTCTTTGCACTCACTGACACAACAGCAAGTGTGTCTTACTACCTTAAAAATGTCCTCCTTATGACCACAGTTCATGAGCAAAGAGGACAGAAATAGTCTTACAATACAATTAGACCAATGGTGGGGTCAACAACTTTGATAAAATTTTGCCTGGCACATTGCTAGTTATATTTCATATCATTGATTACAGCACTTTTATTATTTAGACTTCAATAAATCATGAATGCTACATTGTCAAGATGAATAGGAGGAGAATCTTTCTCATGGAAAAGGGTGCCCTGGTGTCCTCATATAGGACAATGCCTTCCCAGAGCAGAGACACCTGCATCACTGATGAAGAAGATTCAAAGTCCATCTTGTCCTGAGCCAGTGCAATCCCCACCAGGGGGGAATTGTGCTTGGTGCCAACTGTGTGAGCACAGAAATTATTTGAAGATGAGTGGATGTGCCACAAATACCTTAGTAGGTTACACTCACAATTCATCTGTACATCATGTGCAAATTAGGAAAATATGTGGTATGTCCTCCATCCTAGCCTTAGCATCATTGCAGGGTTATAGTCCCATTGGTAGTATTTTACACCAAATCAATTCAATTCAGTTCAGTTTTATTTCTAAAGTGCTTAATATATATGTACAGGGGTTAGACAATGAAACTGAAACACCTGGTTTTAGACCACAATAATTTATTAGTATGGTGTAGGGCCTCC
>JAOUQY010000038.1:19691918-19708157 GCA_028566355.1 Doras micropoeus | reverse complement strand
TGTGTGTGTGTGTTTGTGTGTGTGTGTGAAAGACAAGACAATACCCAAATATTCCACATCATTATCAATTTCAGCACCTTCAAAAAACTGACAGAAGTATTTGAGACCTCATGATAAGAGAAGTGAAGTTGATATGAAGATGATAAAAAAAAGGATTTATGAAGGCATTTCCACCACAGGAAGCTTCAGACATCTGAGCTTTTTTCAGGAACTCAGAAAATGTAGGTGCATTCCCAACACTGGCTGCAATAGTTCCTGCGACATAATTCAGTATGCCACTGTTCCCTTTATATAAAAGATATAAATATATGTGTTTTTAGATGATAACAGTTATTATGCTATAATTAATATTTTGTATGGTGTGTGCTTGCTTTTGTTTAAATACATTTTATTACCTTAAAGCTGCTATGGTGAGTAACAGGATTAACCAACTTGGAGCATGCATTTTCTTATTTCTTAAAGCTAGTAAGATAGCTACACTATAAGTATAGAGATATTGAGGTGAGACTTCATGAAGTAGCCTGCTGAAGATTTACTGTAGTAAGGTTTACTGCAGAAAGAAACATAGTACATGATTTGTAAGATAATGTTTAATTTTCATCTGTTATTAACTTGTTATTGTAATCATTTCAGTAGAACAGCCAGAATAGTATTTTATGGCAGCATTATTCATGTGGCAAGACATTTTGTGGTACATTGTGCCTTTAAAATGATCATGAAAATAGTCATGATTTTATTTTGTGTATGTCCTCGTCCCAGGGAAAATCCCTCATGTAGTTGCCTACTGTGTAATATCCTTGAAAATAAATAGTCAAAAGAGTTTCAGCTACAGATTTGCCATTGAGGACATCCCAAGTGAGCATGTGAGTCACACAGATGACATTCCTGGGCTGAAAATCAATCTCACTCTGACATGTTTCTGGATTGGTTTTAGATGTGTGTGTGACTTACATTAAACACAGGCACTGATTTTAAGCAGTGTTTCATGTGAGATGTGAGCTACAACACGGTGTGAATTCTAGATTGTTTGTTTGTTAATTGATTTTTAACGTAATTTCAGCATCATTATCCACACATGACAAACACAAGGATACATCAATACACAGGTCTTTCATTAGTACATAAGTTCAATTTCAAACACAGTCCTAGGGTAATTTTGTATGTCCAGTTCACTTAACCTGCTTGTCTTTGGACTGTGGGAGGAAACCGGAGTACCCAGAGTAAACCCATGCAGACATGGGGAGGACATGCAGACTCTACACAGATAGGACCCAGACCACTCCCCCATGGGAATCGAACACAGGACCTTTTTGCTGTGAGGCAACAGTGCTACCCACCGAGCCACCGTGCTGCCTGAATTCTAGATAGTGTGAAAATGTTAAATACTATGTACTATAGGCCATTTCAACTTTTTTGTTTCAAGTTCATGTGGGCCAAATGAAACGAGACAGCTTAATCTACATGACATAAATAATGCACTTGATCATTGGAAGAAAGTCTTTAAAAAGCTTTTAGGTGAACATTATGAGGCAAAGCCCATCTCAGCATCTACCTAATGCTTAGATCAGCAGATCAGCAGAATTAGGGATTTTTTTCCATTATTTTTTTATGATGGTCATATTTTTATTATATGGCCCCCATAGTAGGACATTACACCTATGCATATGTTAATACACACAATTCCATCCATGCTGCTAAAAATGTAACCCAGTGAGATAAGCCTGCTTGCCACACAATGTATTTTACCTTACTATAACCATTTTTTATATTCATATTTACTTCATCTTTTCCAAAACTCAAGATAATACTACACTTCAAGTGTGGATGTGAAGTGTAAGGCACATACATTTTATGACAATGTATTGCATTGCTGACTGATCCTAAAACTGCACCATTTTGCTTTTGAGCAAGTTCATACTTTGCATCAAGTATTATTTGTGTTTTGTCCAAACCCTAACACTATACTTTTCAGTACAGCGAAACAGTGGACACTAGGGAGTAGCTTAGCAACAACTTAACCAAGAAACCTTGGTGATAACTCTAATGTTGATTACCTTCTCAAAGCAGAGATTAATATGGTCAGTGTTATAGATTTAATCAAGTAACCAATACTGCAATAAACTCATTTAAAAGTAGAGAAGGGGGACATTAGACTCTTCAGAGTGTGTGCGGCCATCTTTACTTGACATCACTTTGTAAAAGAGGAAGTAACTTATAGTTCAAAAGACTGTTCCATCTGATGAGTTGAAATTACAAATTCTGGGGGGTATTTTTGGTGGTTTTTACCAGTTGCAACAGAATTAGTTTTGAAATCATTAGCTCATGTCAACTTACATTTATATAAGTAGCTTCTTACCTTTACTTATAGCTTCTGTGGTGAATTTCTAAACTGACTTCTCTACTGCTCACTCAGGCTCCTTGTGTCTGAGCATGTGTCAAACTGCATATACAATATATTGCCAAAAGTATTCACTCACTCATCCAAATAATTGAATTCGGGTGTTCCAATCACTTCCATGGCCACAGGTGTATAAACCCAAGTATGGAGACTGCTTCTACAAACATTTGTGAAAGAATGGGATGCTCTCAGGAGCTCAGTGAATTCCAGCATGGTACTGTGATAGGATGCCACCTGCGCAACAAGTGCAGTCGTGAAATTTCCTTGCTACTAAATATTCCACAGTCAACTGTCAGTGGTATTATAACAAAGTGGAAGTGAGGGTGTTTTTCAATGTTAAGGCAAAGGCAATGTTAATTGAGGCTGTTTTTCAGCAGTTGGGCTCGGCCCCTTAGTTCCAGTGAAAGGAACTCTTAATGATTCAGCATACCAATAGATTTTGGACAATTTCATGCTCCCAACTTTGTGGGAACAGTTTGGGGTTGGCCCCTTCCTGTTCCAACATCACTGCACACCAGTGCACAAAGCAAGGTCCATAAAGACATGGATGAGTGAGTTTGGTGTGGAAGAACTCGACTGGCCTGCACAGAGTCCTGACCTCAAGAACACCTTTGGGATGAATTAGAGCAGAGACTGCAAGCCAGGCCTTCTCGTCCAACATCAGTGTCTGACCTCACAAATGCGCTTCTGGAAGAATGGGCAATAATTCCTATAAACACACTCCTAAACCTTATGGAAAGCCTTCCCAGAAAAGTTGAAGCTGTTACAGAGGCAAAGGGTGGGCCGACATCATATTAAACCCCATGGATTAAGAATGGGATGTTACTCAAGTTCATATGCATGTGAAGGCAGACGAATGAATACTTTTGGCAATATAGTGTAGTTAGAAGTTTTTAGCATTTAATATACAATCTTGTGTAGTATTATAGTTTGTTTGTGGTAACATTGAGTGGAAAATATAACAAAATTAATCTGATCTTATCAAGTATCGCTAGCAAATCTGACAATCCTAAATGGATAATAAGTCTGTTGCAGCAGCATGAAACTAGGCTATGAAGTGAGAGGATAGTAAAGTGGATTTTAAACCATTTTATTCAAACAGATGACTTGTATGCTGACTCTGCACATTGCAGTGCAATAATATTCTATATTGGCAGTGTAGCCTTTTAACCTATCTGGAAGTGTGAAGGTAGCAGTGGATTGCACACAAAGCACAATCAAACTTTATTTTGCCAATTTCTATAAGTACTGTATTGCTTGAAATATGCTCTGTGTTTTCTAGCATTAGAAATGTTCATGAGTTGTTTATGGTACAATGGAATGCCACTGCCAGTCAGTCTGCAATTTGAATTGTCCACACAATTCTGATCAGGCAATAAAGATTTTGTAGCTTTTAATTATAATTAAACTGTCGTTAGGGGTCTCTATTCCTTATTTAATAACAATCTTTAATCTTTAACAAATCTTTAGTATCTTTAGTATCAGGAAGACTTCGTAATAATTTCCGAGTCTTATATCAGAGGTGGCACAGCTTGACTGGTAAAATGAAATGGTTCCTTGATGCAATTAACATATTCATACAATAAAGCAAAGCAGTTAAGAACGCTAATACAATTTTGTACTATATACAATATTTTGTACTATATACAATATTTCCCATTCTCCACCAACCGCTTGACTGGTGGAGCTTGTGGCTTGTGTTGTTGAGTGGTACTCTCTCTATACACTGCTGAGCCTGATCATTTAGCTAGATTCCTGATAATTTGCAGTGGATATTCCCTCCCAAAACATCTCTGTTTTTCTCTAGTCTTGGACTGGATCACCACATGAGAGGACACAAATAACCATTCTATGAAACTTATGAAATATCAGAATTTCACATATTCACAATAACTAAATTCTAGCATTTGTCAGAAGCCCTTATCAATAGCCCTTATCCTCCTCCTCACAAGAGTGCTTTGTCATGTCTATCAAAAATATAGCCTTATGCTTGTACGAATGGATCAGGTTTTAAGAATACTATCTAAAACCTACAAGCTAAAACCCTGTTACAGAAGAGTTATTACAGTGTTTTGGTACAACTACAACAATACAAATCAATGTTTTTGAGAACATAAATATACAACAGCTCAGCCATTTTCGTGGCTTTGCGGAACCAGTGGAGAGTGTGCATGGAGTGCATATAGATTCCTTCCATGTGATCTGATATGTCTCTCTGTGATCTGATTCCAACGCTTAGATACAAACTGTGTTCACCTCCTCAAACTTGACCATTTCAAGGATGGGCAGCAGTGTCTATATGGGCACAGCACACTCAAATGGTAGATTTAACTCTGGGTTCAGAAGCAAAAGTGTAATTTAAAAATGCCAGAAGCTGAGATTGTACCTATATTGTAGCTCAGTGGCCAGTCAAAGTTCTGGTCCATTATCAGAGAAGCATGAGGATATGACATCTATAGTTGTTTCTGTGTAATTCTATCAGACTGATGTTGGCCCCACCTTGAACCAGCACTTTCTCCTCCAATCTTTGGTGAGGGGGTTTGGTTCTACCCCTGCCAGCTGGCAGGTGCCTACAACAGGCTCTAAGCCATGTCAGCCACTCTGAAGGGTTAGGCAATGCAATCCAACCCACAACTGAGCCCACATTCTTGTCCATATGATGAATCTCAGGCAGGTCATTTTTTGCTATATGCTTGCCATTTATTTTTTAGTTTCTCTACAGATGAAGAATCATGCCTCAGTGCTAATTGCACCACCCCAATGCTGAGTGCAGATGCTCTGATGACTCCCTGGTTAGTTACAATATTACATTATGAGTGGCATGCATAATATACTGCTAGCATTGGAATAGTCTCTCCAATGTGTAGATGTTTACCCTATTGTATTCTCTATCCTGGCTAAATCTAGGATTTCTCATCATAGACATTTCATTCTTTCTGAATCAGTCTGTTGACTAAAGAGGGACTTGGTGGAGTGCCCAACAGTACTATATAGAGAGGGCAGCAGACAATCTTCAGAATCTATTTGTTATGGAATTAAAACAAGACAGACCCTTGTCTCAGTAGAATTTTGCCCACTGTGTATGTGGATGTCTTCATCGTGTCCTTTACTCAGGCTTGATACCCAGCTCCTTCTATGATGTGCCACTGTGATGTGGAGAGCCTCCTGCACTTGGGGCATACAGGTATTTAGAGGTGTGCCACTCCAGGAAGTCTGCCCTGCTGCTACCTGAGCATCAACATGCACCTCCCAATTCTTAGCGTCACCCATCCCAGTGGTGTAAGTACAGCAGTCATCTCAATCAACCTTTCAGGCCAGTTTTAATGTGAATCCTGTTCCTTTTTTGGTATACATTATCCAGGTATTCATTCATGCTGCCACTGGTGGTAAGGAGGGGTAAATTAGAAGAACCCAGGTATAATACTTATGCACTCCATGTCTGACATGTTGTACTTGTGCCATGCTCTAAAAGTCTGTAATGACCATACAGTTTGTGTCAATTCTGTTATTTTATATGATTGTCAAAGTTGAAGTGCACTGGAACGACAGAACTTAATTCTATGTCTCAAAAGCTGCTAAAACCCCAGTGAAATGTGACTTTTATTCGCCCTTGTACCACCTCCTTCTCACCCAAGTGAAGTAGATTTTTTTCCTTTTCTTTAACTTTCCCAGACATTATTCCTTTTTCCAGAGCTCAAAGTCTCCAAGAGTTTGGCACAGATTCAAATGCTCTTGGTGCAAGCATATGCATATTTCTCCTTGACAGACATGAATAGCCAGCAAAATAAACAACATGAAAATTTAACTTGCTATCTGTACCCAAATAGCTCATGCTGCACTTACCATACGACAAGCTTGATTTTGGTGTCTTGTCCCCCATCCCTCTGTCATAGCTTTATTCAGCTTTGGTCTGCTCTGAATGATTTGTCAGGCTTTTGTAAACCTGACAGATTGATTGACTGGCATAGTGATGACTTGCCTTGCACATGCTCAGGCTTGATCCTGATATGCATGCAAAAAGACAGCACTGCCAAGCATGAAGCTCAGAGAGGACTTTAAAAATAAACATAAGAAAAAATAGACATAGACTTGCAATAGACACACTTTAAGATTAAGACTCATGAAAGTGAGATGCAGTAGAATTGTAGCCAAGAGCTAGATATGTAAAGAGGTTGAGTAGCATCAACTGTGATTCATCAGTGTGAAATTATAGAAGAACAGGACACAGATCTAGAGAACACCTTGCAAATAATATAAGCACTATGACAAATGCAAAAAAAAATAAATAAGCCATACATGTCTTCATTCATACATAGATTTTGGTGCATTCACAAAACTTTTACTGTATACTCATTATTAAAGGATAGGTCACACACACACAAGATTTGGGTGGGCCATACATAGTGAGTGAAATGTCCCAGCACATGAAAATTGAGACAATGTTAAGGAGAGAGTGAGTGTGTGTGTGCATGTGTGAGTGAGCATGCATGTATGTCTTATCCACAGAGATTAATGACCACTAGAGGTTCGTTTTTTCTGAGTAGTCTATATTAGCTTACACTGAGGTATAGCCCCTATATCACTGAACATGTCTGGATGACTTCTATGTCCCCCACCCCACAAAAGATATAGCACATATTGCACTTAATTCTACTATGATCTCAGTCAGTGTTTGTCGTGCTGGGAAAACCACCCATGCTCCTCGCCACTTGAATCACAAATGACTCAATTCTCAGACTCAA
Source organism: Doras micropoeus (assembly GCA_028566355.1). NCBI lineage: Eukaryota > Metazoa > Chordata > Actinopteri > Siluriformes > Doradidae > Doras > Doras micropoeus. Next base: position 19,701,017 of record JAOUQY010000038.1, on the reverse strand, counting down.
ACGTGATGGTCAACCTGGACCTCTCCGGTCACAGTGACATCACTGGTCCCACCCAGGCTTAATCAGTGGCAGATTGCTGAGAGAGAGGAGACACACAAACACACTGACTGCAACCTAAGACAGACTTTTCAATAAAGAACATTCCAGAAGCTGATTTGATCTGATCTGAGCTCACAAATATCCTCACCAATTCACTGGATGATCTTTGAGTGTTCAGTAGTCAATAAAATCTCTTCATCATGGATCAGATGCTAGCCTATTGCACTCTTCCACTGAACAGTGCAGCATGGCTTGGGATCAAGTCAAAAAAAGAACTATCTGTATCCTAGGCAAGTATGTTTTTCCATCACATAACACTACCAGTAAAAGTAGAAGTTCTCTGGAGGTTATTGCGTGATGACTAGTGATAGGCCTAAGAAATAAAAAAAACTATTCAAAACCATACTTAAAAAAGGAAACAAATGTTACATGTAACTAGGCATATCCCATTACAAAATGTATGGTGCTGTCATATGTCTTTAAGCTTCAGAAAGCTGGTTTATTTCAATAGAAGTGAGTGCACATATATACAAATGTGATAATACTTTTGTTTTTAGTGAAAATGCAGAGAAGCAAATCTAATCTTAGTGGCAACAGACACTCCCAAAGTGTGGCTATAAATTATACTTTAGTGAAAACACATGCAGATTACTTTAGATGACATTAACCATGTGAACCTGATGGATGCATATGAAACAGTACGACTTGACCATTCCAGCAATGTAGTTTCTTGTCTGTGCGACAAGCTGTTGGCAAGAAAAATAACTGTGAATTTACATCAAATTTAATCATAGTTACAATCTGCACACAGCTCTGCATCTATCTCCACACCCATTATTCTTGTTTGAATTACTCATGAACTTGTCATTGCATAGATATGGACTAAATATCACAAGAAAGAGTGGAACTGGATCTTTGTATGATACTACTCACATATTTGTACATACCACACTGTGTGCAAAGTAATATCTTTACTTTAGGGATACAATAAACTGGAATTGTGCATTTTCCTTGGCTGAATCTCAAATCTTTGAAAATAAAGGGGAACTCGGGCAGGCAGGCGCTACAGTTTTGTACCACAGAGAAATGCAAGAGACATCAGGATTACTCTGCATAGATTGCCTGACCAATCAAATGTCTGCACTATTTGTAGCTCTTCCCGTATGTCCTGAGTCAGCTTGCATGGATCCTGGGCATAGAACAGTAACCAAGTTAGTATGGGTACTAGGGAATGGCATAGCTTGCATGATGGGAAAAACAGTGTCATAAATGCAGGCTCAAATACAGTGTACAATCTAAGTATCACTGTTTTGGTGAGATTTTACATGAAAAAAGGCAACTTTTTGTCTTGTCTGTTTAGGTGCCATGTGAGCAAAGAGACCATTCCGGCACTTAGTACAATGTTGCACCTCTTCTCTGTTATTTCCAAAATCTGGCATGTACTTTGCTGAAACACAGTGAACCTTGTCACTACAGGTCAACTCATCACACGCTTAATTTGGGCACATAAAAATTATGCTAGCTACCACAACATGAACAGACAGCCCCATAATGTTCAGCACTTGTAAACGGCACCTTTATTTGGCAGCTTTTGCACTTGATACCAATTGCACCTGAATTCATTTGACGCCATGCTGATTTTGACATTGGTCCGTGCACTTGATTTTGCCTGCACCTAACCTTGACTGATGTGTTTGCACCTACTTAAAGAACTGAACTCATAAGGTAAACACACTTCTGTTTTAAAAACCCACCCAAAAGATGTAGGTGATGTAGGTTATTTGAGACCAATTTGGTAATACAAGAACCATTCTCAGAACTGATACTCCTTCCAACAGACCCAAACGAGAGGAGATTCATGGCAGTAAGGAGTAAACCCAGCACTCATAACTAATAATAAAAGCCAAAACATCTCGCCTCACTGACAGTAATGGCTTGTGTGAGATTTAAATGCAACAAAAGCTGAACCTCAAAGTTTGAGGATGAAACCAAGGGGTGAATCATTGTTCTGGAGGTTTGATGGCAGCTTTTAGGGATGATTGAGTATACCTTGTGGGTGTTCAAATAAACAATGTCTGGTTACAACCAAATTCCATTCCTGTCGAGGGATTGGAGCACCACCTTAGTTACAGCAACATCCCGCATGTTGCTGCCTCATTGCAGTCCTGAGATCCAGTCCTGGGAAGCATAAATATTCCATCATTACGACACATTTCTTCCACTCAAAACAGCATTTAAAAGCCACCAAAATATACTTAGAGCCATGTCAGGTGGTTCATAAAGCCTAGAGATTTATTGGCTTTTATGTAAAGACTACATCACTTTCTGTGGTGCTTGTGGCTTGTGTGAGGTGTCTGTCTGTGCAGGTGACTACAGCGCAGCACACCACTTAACCTCTTCACTCTAATGTTGCCCAGCGAGCCGTAAAGCTTCATCAACTTTATGAGAGAGAAAAACCGAGAGGACAGGCCTTAAAAGCTTGTTTATAAAAAGCGAGTGTTTACCTTGTGCTTGTAAATGGATTTCAGAGGGCAACAGGCAACAAAAATAGGGGAAGGGTGAACAAGGGGGTTGGAGGGAGCAAGACAGAGAGAGATAGTAGTAAATAGACAGCAAGCCAGAATTAATAAAAGAGAGGGGGGAAAGGATGGAGAGAGCGATCAAGTGAGATTACAGAGTGGCATATAGAGGGAGGGATAAAAATGGAGACACAGGAATAGGTAGCGGAAGGGTTTTTCACTTATTTGGAAAAGGGCTGGAGATGCTGGATTTGTGGGACTGCTGTTGTCTAGACAATTTCTCTCTGTGCACTTTTATACAAAATTTAATATATTATCCAGGCATTTTCTAGAACTGTCTCTAACATGCCATCTCACCGATGCACTGGAATCTCGTAGGGGTGTGAATCGTGCAGTAATGGCATTCCTGCCCTACTACATGGCTGCTATTTCCCAGCCATCAATCAAGGGCCAGAGCAGAGGCGTTAGGAAGAGGGAGGAGGAGGCTGCAGTGGCGGATTGGGAGGGCAGGGCAGCAGATAGTTGCTGATATTAGTGCCAGGACACTGATAATACAGCAACCACTCTTTAACACTTTCAGCTTGAGCAAGTGAAGGCCCTTAATTTAAAGATTAGTGGACAGGTGACAAAGTCATTTCACTAAATTATCACATTATCCAAACAAATTAATCCTAAAACAAACATATCCAAGCATAGATTTTAAGATCTGAAATCAAAATGTTTTAAATGCCTGTGACAGTATTAATGTTGGTCTGACAAAACTGTAAAAAAAAAACAGATAGGCCCCTGCTTCATGTCCGTCCTCGGGGTCTCAACATCACTGAAGATTCATAGTAGTCATCTTTCTCATTGTGAATAACATCATAATTAGATGAGATTGCTGTGATGTCTGTTTTACATTCTGGTAAGACTTGAGCACAATGCACATACACTGAACAGCATTTCTCTTTTAAAAAGTCAGTGTTCTGTAGGATTATCTGAAATACAACACTGATCTAAGGATCTCAGTTGTACATGGGTCTTAAAATGAACTAAAGCTTGAATCAAAACTCTGTTTTGAGAGCTTTGTTAATCCATGACCAACAAGATTACAGGGTCTCCTGCCTACGCTCGGGAGCCACCCTGGGAATAACTCTGTGAACCATTGAAAGCAGTCCAGAAGCCAGCATCATTAATGAGAGTGTGGTACTCAAGGCACATAAAATCATTTAATATCATTCGGTCATTTGGATTCTTTAAAGAACAAGACCAGGTCTCAGCCTAGAGTGAGGGTCAATCGAATAATTTTTATTTTTTATGAGATACTAAAGAGATGAACAGTGAACAGATATGTATTCCAGTATCTCATTGGGGTCTCCTTTCTCTTCCTCTGTCTTCGTTGGTTTCTGTTTCTTTCTCCGTTTTCTGTTTTTGCTTTCGCAGCAGACCTGCTCAGTGATCCAATGGACACCAAAGGTAGAGTGTCCCAGTGTGTCCTGAAGAGCAAAGGCTACCAAAGGCCACAGTATAAGTTTAATCGATATGAAAAACACTACTACTATAATAGTACCAATCAACACCAATATCAAAACAAAATTGAACTACAGCACAGTTTTCCTCTGAGCTGTCTTTTCTTTTTAAGTAATTTTTTAGGTGACTTGCCTGGATCAAAGTAATACTGTAGAAACTTTGATAATGAAGGACTGAATGCTACATTAAGGTGTGGCATTTTACTCAGTCCCCGGTCTCATCACCCACCCACCCCCAACCAAACCTTGACAATTGAACGGAAGAGAATTGAACCTTTCTGTTTCACCTTTATCATGCAAAAGGTCTAAAAGGGCTAGGCTTTCACTAACAATTAAGTTGGTGTAACATCAGCACATGATATAGCATATGTGATTGTAGGTGTGCAAAACCCGACCTTTTACTAGTGAAGGGATCTGGAGGGGTTGATATGTGCAGAATGTCCTTAAAGCCTTTGATATGGACTGTTTTCTAATTGAACCAAATGTTCTGGAAAGTTTATGTTGCTTTTAGAGACCCATTACTCTTCTAATCTCAGACTATCATCAGACAGTGTTTACGCTAGACACACAAAACCTGCTCCGCACTTTGAAGGGTGAGGATCTTCTCATCATTCAGAGGGAATGCTTTCAAATGCATTGAGAGATTAGTCCAAAAGAGAGGTCCAACCACAAAGGTAATCCTAAATTATTCCTGACCTCGACCTCAACCCAAAAATCTTTCTACCAATCACTTATATAAATTCATATCCCAGGGTTTATTATTCAAGATGGTACTAAGGGGGTAAATGACAATGTTTCATGACAATGTCCAGCTGACAGTACAGTTTATTGAACTTTGTTAGAAACAAGGTAGTAATTGTTAGAATTCGAGCTAACAGCTTGACTGGGTCTTTATCTGAGACGGAATAATCTCTGCTTTGTAATGCTTAATTCCTCCTGTTTCCTTAACAGCCCTGCCTCCCAAACCCTTTTCTAATTTTCTCACCATCTATATTCTTAGTCAAGAGAATATAGCCAGCACATCTGTTTCACTTGAGAGTCCAATTCTTTCCTTTATTCAACCTTTGCATTTAAAAATGCAGTGGGACTCAGAGTTTATTGGAGTACAGTCTAGAGGTTAACAATCTTTACTCCAATGTTAAAGTGCATGCAAGGCAGCAGGATGTATGGTGTTGGATCGAAGGCTGGATGTAAATTGGATGAATGTTTTTTGAACAACTTTCTCTGAAGGAAATGATAATACATGTTCCATTCCGTTTCTGTTCAGGTTATATTACATTCAACAGTCCATATGAGAGCATATTTGTAGAAGTCTTGTTGATGGCTGATCTGTGCTTTTATTGAAGCCTCTCCAGGACAGAATGGTCTTTGAGCTGTCAGATGTATATGGCACATTCCAGTTTATTCTGAAACAGGATTTGGTACCATTGTTGTGAAAGACTCTCAGCATGTTGTCAGAGTCAAACCCAATTCATTCAGCAAGCTCCATGGAGCTTGGTCATTAAAAGCCCGGGTGACACTAAGAACACTAAGCCTTATCTTTTTACACGTCCTCACATAATGCCCAGAAGGTGGCAGATCCTCTCTATAATATGCCATTAACTTCCATCGTCTAGGGTACCTTATCAAAATATTTTCTCCATCTTCTATCAAAATATTGCAGTAACCTTGGAATCTGTCAAAACATTTGGATATTTTGGAGTTTACCTGACAGCCGCTGACGATTTTCCCATCAGAAATAGTTGTCTGAAATATTCTCCACGTCACAGATTAGAGAGCTATTTGCTTTAAACAAAGGGGGGTTTGATTGTGAGCAGAGCAGGCGTGCTCTCCACCTCGCAGTGTTACATAAAGCATGAGCTTTCATCTTGGCACAGTGAAGCTGCAGACTGCTGGGTGAGAACATGACTGAGCAATGCTGGAACCTCTGACCCCCCACCCCACTTATCTTTTTTTTTCCAAGAAAGTCAGTGATTGCTTCTTATAGTACAGTCTTTTAGTAAAGATATTATAACAGTACTGCCATTGGTAACACCATTGCTATAGGTGATGCTTGCTCAACTCAGTGATTTAGATACAACAGGTTGTTAGGATTCAAAGGAATTCAATTTTATATTGCACCTTTAACCAATGTTGTTGTCTTACGGCAGATAATAATTTGATTACCATGTGAGAAGAATGGTTCCATTTAACAATCCATATATCAATGACAAATATGTATATATAAATGACGGATTTTCTATCCAATGTCACTTTTCTTTCGTAAACTCTCCTGAAATCCAGGATTTCTCCTGTCCTTTTTTTTTCGGTGAGCTTTGTACATTTGGCTCCAGAGCAGCTGCTCCTTCTTAAACGTTGGAGAGGGATTTTATTACAGTCCAGCTCTCCTGGGGAAACACCTCCTTTCAATTTAAGGCGGCCACACATCGAGCCAAAGCCACAAGCTCTCGTTTCAGCTTAGGATCTGACCAGGGAGGATTCTGCACTCTCTGCTCTTGAACCACAGCCAACGCAGCCGTTCCTTAGCTTAGGGTTTAGCACCAGTTCACGTAGTCCTTGAACCCCCCTTTTGCTCAGTTGCAGAGCGATCACTGTCTGCAGTGCAACTCAAGATGAGAGGATTCTTTAGAGATTGAATAACTGCAGGTGAGTTAGCAGTCTGACAGCATAGTGAAATATCCCTATATTGTATAAACATTACATCATTGCTCTTATAAGCTGCACCTGGCAATAGTCCACGTGTTATTAGTTTGAATATGGGAAGCAGCTTGTAACCTCAGCATTAGCAATGTTAGCTTTACTCTACAACAGCAGTCAAATACCAATATACACAAAAAATCCTGAACTCAAGAAAAGAATTGATGTGTTTGCAAAAGGGGTTTTTATGAAAGTTGTTAAGAAGGTAAATCCCGCATTAACTGGTAGTATGTACACAGATTTGTACAGTGATGTTTGCAAGCAGTGTAAATTATGAGATCACACTCTGGACTTAAGAATACTATTAAAATATGAATGATACTTTAAAAACAAATAGCTGTTTAGTGTTGCTTTTTTTATGCTTTAACTGCATGTTCTCTTTTTATATCTAGCAACGATTCTTTGTATAACAGTGTAATTTAAGGAAGAGAGATAAACAGTTGATCTTGAACCAATGTCTTGGTTACAATTGACACTGCTTAACCCTGGATAAAAGACAATGGGATCATTTTAATCATGCCTCAAGCCTACCACTCCTTAGCTGAAGCAAGGCTGCATCTGCAACACATTTTTGACACCGTAAAGTGTTGCTATGTTCTATGATTAGCACTTGATTGACAGCCCAAGCCATGGAACAGCCAAAAATTGATTTCAGCTCTCCAGCTTATCCTGCTATATTCACTGTACCGTTATAAAGTATATTACATCATTGGCTTCTGCCAAAGTTTATTCCAAAATAGCTCTGACCCATCAAGACATGAACTCCAAAAGACCTCTGAAGACCTTAGCCACAGGATCTGACTTGTATCTGACTTGTTTGTCCAGTACATGAAAGTGATACTTTTTTTGTCACTGTGCTTGCACACAGCGAAATTGAACCCCCGCATTTAACCTATCTGTGCAGTGAGACACACTAGTGAACCACAGGGAGAGCTGTTATCCACAAATGGATACAAGTTTGAACAGTGGTGAACCTTCCCAGGAGTGGCCAGCCTACCAAAATATCACCCCGAGCCCATAAATAACTCATGAACAATTAAACAACACATGCAGGCCTCACATACACTATATTAGCAAAGGTATTTGCTCGTCTGCCTTCACACATATATGAAATTGAGTGACATCCCATTCTTATTCCATAGGGTTTAATATGATGTCGGCCCACCCTTTGCCTCTGTAACAGCTTCAACTCTTCTGGAAGGCTTTCCACAAGTAGGAGGACACCCCTGAATGGCTCAAAAGAAACAAAATGAAGTTTTTGGAATGACCAAGTCAAAGTTGACTTGAATCCCATTCAGATGCTGTGGAAAGACCTTAAACGGGAAGTTCATGCTCACAAACCTGACAGTGTTGCTGAAATAATACAATTCTGCAGAGAAGAGTGGGCCAAAATTCCTCCACAGCAATGTAAAAGACTCATCACAAGTTATCACAAACATTTGATTGCAGAGAGTGACAACCAGATATTAGGTTTTTCACATGGGTGATATAGGTTTTGAATCAATCTTTATCTTTATATGCTTATGAACTTGAGTGATATCCCATTCTTAATCCATAGGGTTTAATATGATGTCGGCCCTCCCTTTGCAGCTATAACAGCTTCAACTCCTCTGGGAAGGCTTTCCACAAGGTTTGTGGGAATTTTTGACCATTCTTCCAGAAGTGCATTTGTGAGGTCAGACATTGATGTTGCCTGAGAAGGCCTGGCTCACAGTCTCCACTCTAATTCATCCCAAAGGTATTCTATCGGGTTGAGGTCAGGAATCTGTGCAGGCCAGTCAAGTTCTTCCACACCAAACTTGCTCATCCATATCTGTATGGACCTTGCTTTGTGCACTGGTGCGCAGTCATGTTGGAACAGGAAGGGGCCATCCCCATACAGTTCCCACAAAGTTGGGAGCATGAAACTGTCCAAAATCTCTTGGTATGCTGAAACATTAAGAGTTCCTTTCACTGGAACTAAGGGGTGGAGACCAACTCCTGAAAAACAACCCCACAGCATAACCCCCCCCCTCCACCAAACTTTACACTTGGAACTATGCAGTCAGACAAGTTTTGTTCTCCTAGCAACCGCCAAACCCAGACTCATCCAACAGATTGCCAGATGGAGAAGTGTGATTCATTAATCCAGAGAACACGTTTCCACTGCTCTAGAGTCCAGTGGCGACCTGCTTTACACCACTGCATTTAGTGCTTTGCATTGCTCTTGGTGATGTAAGGCTTGGATACAGCTGCTCGGCCATGAAAACCCATTCCACATGAAGGCCACATGAAGTTTGGAGGTCTGTAGTGATTGACTCTGCAGAAAGTTGCCGACCTCTGCGCACTATGCACCT
>JAOUQY010000038.1:19653285-19666083 GCA_028566355.1 Doras micropoeus | reverse complement strand
TGTTCTGATACCTTTCTATCATAAACTTTTTCTAGCATTAACTTTTACAACAGTTTGTGCAACAGTAGCTTTTCTGTGGGTTTGGATCAGACAGGCTTGCCTTTGCACCCCACACACATCAAAGGGTGTGGGCCCCCGCATTATAAAGTAGGTGACCTTTTTTTGTTGTTATTTTGCCCCTGTCCTTCAACAACCTGAGTCTGCTACTGATTGTAACCACAATATTTCTGCATGATATTCATGTTCCGGGCAATGCAAATACATTAAAATACACAGTAGTACTGAGTAGTACAAATACTGCTGTACAGATACTATGGATTGGTTTTCTTCTTCTTCATCATCTTCTTCTTAATCTTCTTCTTCTTCTTCTAGGGTATACTGGGGTGAAGTGACATACGAAAAACATGAAACTTTGCACAGACATTAACCAGAGCTCAAGATTGAACCTCAGACTACACATGTGAGGTGTCAGCATTACTTGCTACGCTACTGTGACACTCCCATTTTAATTCACCAACCATTACACATGGTGTTATTGGGGTTTTACATTGATTGCTGTGATTGTGGAAAATGGTTTAGAAATTTATCTTGGATGTACTAGGGACCTCATTTTTGACTGGAACTCCAATTTCCAAAAACCCCAGTGGCTTAGCAAGATGGCCCTGATGGCCTAACACTGCCTTTTCTACCCGTTCGCTGTCCCCTGTATTCTAGTATGTTTTGTTACTTTCACTTGTGTTTAGTTAGTCCCCATGTTATGTTCCCTATTTAAGTTCCTTTGTTTCTGTTCCCCAGTGTGAAGCATAATAGCCCCAATGTGCTTATCAAGCCTTTGTTTTGCATGTTTAGAGCTATGTTTCTTTGACCTTTGCCTGTTTAAGTGCTTTGATCTTTGCCTAGCCCAGTCTGTGATGCTGGTTAATGGCCCAACTTCTCTCCTATCACTTTGAATAAACCTGTACCTGCCTCAGTGAGTCTTTCTTACAGTAGAGCGCGATTCATTTATCATGTTTTTATGGTAATGGAAGATGCTAGCAGCCTTGCAGTAAACCCTACTCTTGTGGGCCTATTTCTTTAGTTAGTTACATCTTGATATTTTATTGTATTAGTGAATCCACTAGTAATAGGTAAGTAAACTGTTTTGATTGTTGGTTAGTGCTCTTGGGTTTATTTAAATATTAGATTTTTACATTTCTGGCTGGCACACTATGGGCCATATTAAAAGTCGACTTATTGAAGAGTTACCAAAATGATGTGCTCCTCAAACACCAAGGCATGTAATAGCTACTCGCAATTCTTGTGTGACATGTCAAGGGCTGCATAAAGGTAATTATGTTTTTTAACCATAGATGATGCTAGTCATTTTCCTATGTCCAAATACTTTTTCTACTGTATGGAAGAAATTATGTCTGTAAATGAGAATTGGATATATGCACTGGAAGTATATTACAAAACAAAAAGTGTCTGAATATTTATTTCCTCTTCATACAGAATTGCAGTGATGTAGCTGAGGTTAAGAAACTGTAAGAGGCAGAATTCACAGACCCTACTGATGGTGCTGGTATTTCAACCGCTACATTTTTTTCAGTGTTTTCTAGTGTTTCCAGCAGGGTTACACATTTTTTATTTAAAAAGCCTTCAGGTTTATGAGCACTATACAGATACAAATACCTAGAGTAGCAATGCGTTACATTACAACTATACTTTGCCCTGTTTTATTGCATCATGTACAGAAAAACACACAGTAACACATAGCCACTAGCTGGCCTATGTTAGCGTGCTACCATAAACAGATCACATGATAAAAATCGATCTGGAGATAAAATTCAGACAATAAAGTGAGCAGAAGTCCTGATTGACTCACTGCATAAAGTACAGAAAAACACACCAAGGACCCTTGAAACCTATTAACCTGAGCTGGTTCATGCACTAGCTATAACAGATCATAGATAGAATACATAGACACAGACACCACTTGGTCTGTTATACTGCAGGGGGTATGGATTCTGCAAGTCTCTGGGACTCTACTGAAGGGATGAGCAACATTATTCCATAAGATATTACCTCAATTGGAGTTTTGATGATGGAGGTGGAAAGTCTCCCATATGTGTTGAATTGGGCTAAATCTAGTGACTGGAAAGGTATAGGATACTCATCACACCACTCAGCGAGCCCTCATGCCCTGCATATGGGAGTTGTCCTGACACACCCATCAGGATAGAAATGTTTCATCATATGATAAATGTGATCTTTCAGAATAGCTATTCCTTTGCAGTGACCTGTCTCTCTCTCTTTGCAGACTAGTGGATCCAAAACATCACAACATAGACTCCTTCCTTCACCAAAATATGGTGAAATATGAAACATCTGAATATACCATTTTCTCTACATCTATGTAAAAAGGTGTTGGTGTTCTTGTTGCATTTGTCTTTGTAATGAGTGGCTTAATCACCGCAGCCCTGCTACAGTATCAACAGATTTACTACAGACAGGTCAACATGTTTTTCTTGCAGTCTGACCTGCATTGAAATTAGTCACCTTAAGAACAATTCTTCTTCTATTTTCCCTTACATATTCCTACATACCAATTCACAAGCATCACAGTCATCGCATGTGTACTTTCAACCACAACATCCAACCTTGTTTACTTTCCTGTAGAGTCGCTGTTTTTATTATGACTGAAGCTCCTGTCTCTGCACTCCAATAATGAAGCCACTTTCAGATTCATGTTATCATGTCCTCTAGCCATCTTGAGCCAAAATCAAGGTCCATTAGGTCTGCTCAGCATTTGTGTTCGTGCCCCAAATTATGGTACAATTTTAATTGTTTAATTCTATCAGGCAGTACACCTGTATGCATCTGCACTTGCTATGCTTCTTGTTTTTCCACTCGTTTCTTCATTCTGCAAGTTGCTATTTTGCAACTCAATGCCATAGCTAGTGCACAACAATTTTGCTGCATTTCAGGCTTAATATAACAACAGCCAAAAATCTAAATCCTATTGACTTCATACCATTCTCAAGATATGGAGATATGCATAATGGTTTAGATCTTCGCTGCAATCCTCTCTTTACAGAGAGTTTTTCCATTACACATTCACAAACAAGAACTGGCCCAAACAGTAATCAGCAAGAGCTAGAGTTCTAGTATGTTTTCCAGTCTAGTCTATGTGAGACAACAGGAAAAACCACTGCGTTATCATTTCAGACACAACAATGTCATCACCGCACACTGTACATTTATGCCTTTGTCTGATTGGCTGTTTGGATAACCAAATTATATTGTTTAAGACCAAATGATACCGGCTGAGATTATATTAGCGTTTGTGTCTTCTCAACATTCCATGGCTCCATTTTTAAACAACAAACGATAACAAAAGTATTTTGATACGGTGCTTTAAAATGGCCGCATACTGGCCTACGTATCAAGACATCCTTCTAAGTGTTTCTGTGCATGCATGCTACACTTTTCCACACCTGTAAATTCATGATTTGTTATCTATTTAAATGGTGGAGGCATTTTCTGATAAGTTAAACTCAAAGATTCTACCTGTAGTTTTATGTTGCAGGCATTTTTATAAGGTGACAATATTAAAGTAGCCAAGAATGTAGGAAGAGAGGGTGTGTGTGTTTTGTGTATGAGGTGTCACATATATGAGGTGCCAGAAACAGCACTGCTACCCTCATCTACCATTAGTTACTCTTGGTACCAGTCCTGAACATCTACTGAAAACCATGCAGCATTTAAAATCAAAATGGTTCAATGGAAAAGGGTAAAGAAATTGTAACAGTAATATACATAAAGAATTCTGTATCCCATGCAATATTATTGCCTCGTGCATATTGGGTTGTTCATGTCTTTTCAGTCTCCTGAGTTGAACCTGTATCATCTCACTCACTCAAATTGGACATTTAAACTATTACGTTATAATATGCTCCTGGAACATAAAGGAGCCATATAAAAACAACCCTCAGCTATACATGAATCACGGAGAAAAATGGAGCAGATGCGTGCGGTCGCAGATTTCACTGGGGAGACGAAAGCTTGCGGTGTCTGTGCTTTAGAGGAAAAAAGCACTGCATAGTGAGCGGTGACAGTTAGGATCATATTATAGGTCAACCATTAGTTTGGTTTTACATGTTTCTTGCACCTCACAACCTCAAGAAGGAGTTAAGTAATATTTAAGGAGACAAAGTTGTTCTGTCTACGGAACGGCTGGACCACCAGATTTCTGTTGACATGGCCCTTTCATTAAATATGCGGTTGCTGAAGAGTGCACTTCAGTGGGCTTGTGTCCATCTGTCACTCGTTCCACTGCTGACAGAGCCACTGAACACTTCAGCAAGGCAGTGACCACTGTACTATTATACACACTATATTTTTTGCCTGTCATTCCATATTGAAAACAAGTGTTAATTTGTTTATTTTGGACACGACCAGTGGAAAAACATTTTGTATGAGCTTTTCCAAAAAGCGGCCCTTAACTGCACATTGTTCTAAAAATACACACGATGCGCCAAGGCGGCCTGCTGAACGATAGTAAAGCCAGGTCCATGTGCAACCTTTCACTATTCTAACCTCCCGCAGTGGAGTCCGAACCTCCTTTTGCCTATGAATAGGTGTCCGTCTGCAGTAGTGAGTTCACACAGCTATCGTCCTGAAAGGGAGGAGTGAACACAGAGGGATGTTATTTTTCATTTCAGCATACTGGGCCTGTTCCAGGGCCATCCTCCACTGATCAAAGGTTAAGCCAGAAGAGAGGTGCTGGCGGGAGCCCTGCACTGAATGCTCCCTGTTCTTGAATTTTCAGATGTCTGAACACTTAAAAAAGTCTGTATTCAACTTTCTTGAGTGCTTTTATCACAGAATGGTTCCATCTACGTGGACATCAGAAAATTTTAGGGTTGCATCTGATCCCTAAGACAAAAAACATATTTGTTACAGTCGCTTTATTTTTTACTTGCATTTAAAGTGTGAGGTTAATCTGATCCTGATCTCAATAGTGTGGTGCCATGAGATCCTGGAGATGTGTAGACATTTTAGAGCAATGGTAATAAATTTTTTTTCTCATATCGGTATTTGCATGTGCCCTCATTTCCACCCTGCCTCAACAAAAATGTGCTAGATAGAAAAAATGGATTTGCTAGATAGAAAAAGCGCTGTTTCTTTAAAACTGTAGTGTCCAGACAGCTGTCTGTGTGAAAATGATGGGATATTTTTTCAGCTGTCTACATTGAGTAATGAAGGCCTTGTACTGAATATCACTCCACTTTCCACCTCAGGAAAGAATGAAAAAGAAGAGACAAAAAGAAAAATGGAGAGGTTGTCGGACATTTAAGTTAGACCATGTTCTCCAGTCTTTGCCTGCTGTAGGTGACTGTATAGAGCGAGATCTGATAACATCAGTGGGAAGTTAAACAAAAGGCATTTTTTACTCAAAACGGCCATCTTTCAGACTGACTGCTACTGTAAACACCATTCCTGAATACAACATTATAAGACATGCTATCCTGCATTCCTTCTCCTCCTCCTTTAAAGAACCAGCTCAAATAGGCCTGCCAAAAAGAAGTCACTACTAAGTGTGAGAGGAATGGAGTGAGAAAGATCACAAATAGAAAGAAATACTTGAAAATTCCAGACAATGAACTGCAATGTTTTACACATCAGTGCTACCCATATGTGAAAAGTGCAATGTGCTAATGTCAGTTATTGATACGCTGAAAAAAAAATAAGTGCTTCTCTCGAGGCTAATGCAGTCAGTCCAGTGAGGGTACTGTCTTCCATGAAAGTAATGTCTTCCAGAACAAGATTTCATACCAGAAGTTTTGAAAATCCATTTGGAAAAGGAATAGTTCCATTAACCTTAATACCTTTCCGAACATTCTCTTTGAACATTCCTCTACTCCCTCTGGTTCTAATTGATTTCATAAAAAGAGGCAATATGTAAAAGCAAGGAGGGAATCTGTTGACATAACCTTGAGTCTAAACGATCCTTGAATTCTCATGTTGTCTGAGAATCTCTTAGCTGTCTTTATGTGCCTCATAACTTAATGATGACACATTTGCTGGACCTTCATGCTCATTTCTGAAGTGCAATTCACCTTTTCATAGCCTGTTAACACTTCAGATGACAAAAAGTGTCCTATCCAAGCACATCCATTCCCACAGCCGTAGCCTCTTTCTAGAAGGATGAAGTGTATGCAACCTACTTCTGGGCTGAAATCTTCCACAACCATGTATGAAAATCCAGATTTCTTGCTTTTGTCTGTAGATGGAAAGATGTAGTTGGAAAAATGCATCTCACAGATAAATAAGGGAGGCGTGCACATGGATGAATGTTAAACCGTTAAGTAAATGTCTGAGCATTTTACAAATCTTAAAAATGTCTTGTAATGAATTGTTTCTTGGCAGAATGAATAAAATATTAGTCTTTTGAGGTTTTCTGAGCAAAACGCAAAACATTTTGAAGCGTCTGAAGCCGAAACTTAAAAGAAAACATAACCATTATTTTTCCTTTTTGTTTTTTTTTTAATATAGTCCTTATTTTTATTAAGAGGTCAAATAAATTCATCAGGTTGTATTTACAGAGAAAGGCAATAAATATCTTTATAATAGTCATAAAATTATTTTTGCATACGTTTTTTTTTAAACCATACGTGTCATGTTTGTTAGTAGTATCTCTTACAAAACCTGTCATGTGACAAAGGAGTATATAGATTTGTTTACACTACAGTGACACCCATATGAAGGCCAAACCTTAGCATAGGTGAGTTTAGTGAAAGGTGCTCCACCTTGCCTGTTGTAGTTCCATTCAGAATGATCAGGTATAAAGCCATAGTAGACATAAGTACATATACAGCACAATGTCTAAAACCATCATAGAAGCAGTTTACACATGGAAATCTGGAAGGTATTCCTATAGAGTGACAGATGTAAAGAGCTTACCATTTTACAGGCTCTGAGCACTGCATGTTAAAATGGCAGGGGGAAAAAAAGACCAGTAACCTTATAACTGATTTTGTGGTAATTCTTCAAAAACTACTGTATGAATTTACTATGAATTCCTGTAACACTTTAAAATTAAAAAAAAAAAGAAGTACATATGTGTGTGCTAGTGTTTGAGATCAGGCCCACTGTCACTACAGTGCATTCTTGTAAACCTTGCACCACAGTACAGCGAGAAAGGTGAAAAGGTTCCCATCAAATCGACGTGTTATGCTCTTCGAGTCCCTTCAACTCCAAGCTTCTCTTCATTTGTTTTAACAAGCACTACTGCCATAGCTGATGCTGATGCCTGGCTAGTCAAAGCATGTTGTGCTGCTGAATCACAGGTTGCAGAAAAATGTAAAAGGAATCATACAACTGCTGGGTGTGATTAAGCACACTTTAGCCACAGACATTCCTACAGAGAAAACACTCGGACTTCTCACAGAAAAACCACTGAGCAGAAAAGAAGGCAATGTGATGCTTCATGGAGGGCCCTTCAAAATATTGCACTCAAAGCTAGTGTTGGCCTGTGTTGAAGCTGGTACAGAGTCCTGCCATGTGACCCTGTTATGACGCTCCTCTCGCTTTTAAATGATAGCCCATTCCAGCGGGTGGGGAAAAAACAGATCCTTGTTGTTTAAGCCAATTCAAAATGAAATCTAGAAGTTTTTCTTGGGTATTGGAGTCAAATCTCTCTTTTTCAACAGGATGCCTGCTGCTGTAAACTCGTCAAAGTGGGAGACCACAGTTCCTTTTTTGTCATCCATAGTTTGTCCAATATAAATAACAGAGAGTAACAGACACAATATAATATTAACGATAACCCAGAGACATTCAACACCTAAGAGAGACTCAGAGATCCAAAAATATAAAAATAAAACATCTTTGAACTTTTTTAAGCTTTTTGTCCTTTTTTTTGTCCAGGAGCCATCTTTCAGGTTTCCTCTCCTGCTGCTTAATCACAATAACCTTTATGCTGGTTTAAGGCAAGAAGTTTGAGATGTCTGTAAAGGAAGAGTGCATGCTTGGTCCATGTCATTTCAGTTTGTTTTGTGGTTTGGCCTTAAGCGGCGTGCCCTACGCGTCCGTTTCGTTACAGTGGTGAAACGGAACTCCTCCTGAGCGTCCACCTTGCCCTTAGGGCTACGTTTCATGAAATGTACTTCCTGCTGTGTCTGTGTGGTCCGTGAGCCTTTCTTGGGCCGGCCCCGGCGGTTGAAACCGAGGTACCAGCCTTTGTACTTGGCAGATGCTAACGCCGTGTAGTTGTTTTCCAAGAACTCTTCCACGAACACACACTCTGGGTTACTCCCATTGATCTGCAGGGGAGAGAAAATAACATGTCAGATGTAGCCCACCTGTTGAGCAACTCTCCAAAAACCTGTCAGCTGAGTTTACTTGTGAGGTATTAAAGCTATTTGCAATAGAAAGGTGTTAGGGGTAGGGATATATAAAAAAAAAAAAGGTTTTCCATAAGACTTAATATGTTGTTTATTATTTGTTATCAGTTCAAGTGAATAGAAAAGTAGCCTCCTTTAAAATGAAAAATAGCCTCCTTTAAAATTCCAAAGAGCTTATAATGTAAAGTGTTGTTTCTGGGAATTTATCTCCAAATTCTGGTGATCTTTGGTCTCAGGCCTAGTCTACAGTCTTATGAGAAGGTTTGTACTCTATATACATATATACCTATATCCCTATAGATCATGTGGAAAATACAAGATAAGACTGGATGTGCTACTGTTTGTGCTTATGATTGGCATCAAACAAGCCAGAAAATGAAGAATAAATGAAAGTGGTGTTGCACTTTCTATATAAAATGTGCACATTTGGCCCTTTTTCACCAGGCACCCCCTTTGATTTAACCAGACATCTGTGAAACATAAAACGTTGGCTTACTGCTTTGCCATGTTGCAGCTGTTTGGGTTTCTGAAAATGCATGTCATCGGCTTTACAGTACAGCAATACGATATGAAAGACATCGTCACTGTATTCACACTGTATGAAAGAACCATTTCCACCAACTTGCTAATCACCTGCATGACGATTGGAAAAGGCTGTGCGGATAAAGTTTTAACCGTGACTCACTAAGTAGGGAAGGCTGTGTCACTCAGTGGCCTCATGTGTGACATACATCATTAGGCTACTCTGTATGATGCCTCCTAGTGATCACACGGCAAAATAGCTTTTGGTTGGCTTTTAATGAGGCCAGTAACTGACAACATAATGAGCTTCTATGTCAAACTGTAGAAGACAAAACTCTTTAGTTAGCGTTCAATCGGGAGAAAATACGACCGTGCAGTATCGTTTCAGCATCTCATTTGAGAAGAGATATATGATGAATGTAGAGTTTTAATTCAGTAAATGGCAGATAATGAAAATTCTCACCTTGCCAATGATTTTGCCATTCTTGTTCATGCATATATAGTAGCCACTTTCTTTTCCTTTTATTCGAACATGACTCCCAAATGTCTCTGACTCAACATCAAGGAGAGCTGGAACAAAAGAGAAAATATTAGCATTAAAGCCATGAAGACACAACTGAAGAAAAAAATGCAGAATCTAATAAGAATGGTGCTAGTTGCGTACACACTTATTAATGAGCTAAAGGTCATTTTAGTAAAACATATTTGATCACGCCATTTTTGGGGCTGTGAGAAAAAATTATGAAGATTGATCAATAGCACACACAAATGGTGAGAATCGCTCCCATGACCACCCTGAACACTCTCTCTCTCTCTCTCTCTCTATCTCTCACTCCCTCTCTCTCTCTCTCTCTCTTGCCCTCTCAGTGTTTGGGCACCTTTGTTCAGGCTCACCCCTCCCAGGGGGAGCTATCTGCCAAACCTCTTGGAGCAGTTAAGATCCCTGGGGATTGGGTTTCCAGTCGCCTTTAGTCCCTGCTCACTCAATCAAAAAGTTAAGATGATCCATTTGCTTAACACACAGAGCTATTCAGTGGAGCTCAAAGGCAGGGGGCTCTGAGGGCAATGCCAAAATTGTCCCCTTTTTAAAACAACTCACAGCACAACAAGCGGGGGAACCAGTTCAGGCAGAGCACTTGAGATTTGTGCAGGAGCGAGAGAAATAGCCCTCTACCTAGGTTTAGGCTGGCGGATAAAGAGGTGACTTTACAAAGGCACTGCTAAAACAGCAGAGAAAAAAAGAGAATAACCAAGGGAAGACAGAATGGATGGAGGGGGTATAGAGTGCACAGGGAGCTGTACACCTGTTTCCCTTGACTATTTATTTTAAATTATAGATATGACATATGCCTAGACTGCTTAAGAAGTTCCTCCTGTGTAACAGGCATATGCTTGCTCAAGGCATTTTTTTAAAAATATGTCTGACATACTTCTAGTTCTCAGGGCCATACATCTGTTTCACATGTTTGCCAGACCAGAGCATGAAACAACGTTTCTAAAGGAAATTCAACTGTTGCATTTGTCACAATTGCTGTATGTTAGAAATGTTCTGTGTACATACATAAAATAACTGACATTAGTTGGCATTAGGAATAATGAAAGTCTGTACTACTAGTAAGTAGGGAACTATTATCCTTTGTGAGCTGATTATTAGAACACTAAGCTGCCGTATTGAATTAGCGCTGTGTCTTTGTATTGCTGAGAGGCAGAGAGCTCTCAGGTGCCAGGTGTGGGGATTTACTCGGATCCGCATACAATCCTGCTCACACAGGTACAAAACGACCTTTTACGTCTGAGCTTTACTCACAATGCTGTACAACTCACACTCCAAGCCTAACACCAGTTTGACTGCCTGAACAAAGCAAGATGCTATATTCTCGTTTATTGTCACACCGACACCAACCAAGTAACAGGTCCTGTGATGTGGAGGCCCTGAACATGCAAATCAGGAGTAGACCAGTCCAGTCCACCTGCAAGTATGGATACAAGCACACTTGTATCACTGAGCGCAGCTCAGTCCAGCATTCACTGTGCTTAAGTCTACCCACAACCCCCACAACCTCCCCTTTCCCTGGACATGTGCTCACATCGGAGGCTGACTGATTCGATTCTGTGGGCTGATTAGAAGCTTCTATTGTGTTCACCAATGATCAGGACCTATGATCAGAGTACAAATTGCCTCCAGAACACGAGCGGACAATGTTATGCTGAGTAACGTTACTCAGCAAAATGAGCATGCGATTCCTACTAGGATGTAAAGTACACTAGGTTATACTTAGAAGGCTATCGAATCTGTCTAAAGCGGCTGAAGAGCACAGGAATGCTCCCGTACCGTACTTGCCCCCATCGTCTCCGTTAGCATTGATCTTCTTGCCGAGGATCTGCACATGCTTCCCTGTTGTCCGGCTGTACAGCTGGTATGTCCGCACCTGTTTCCGACTCACGTCATCACGTGTGTGGTTCTCAATGTAGAAGCGGAAGTCTGCAGTACTCTGGTGCGATTCCTAGACACAGAGAAGCAGAGGGTCAGTGTGTCTGACTACAGTAAACCGTAGAGACACTACAAGATATGTTACTTGATATTAGTCGTTAGTTGTAATTTCCTTTTTACGTCCGGATCTTTTGCTCAGAACTCATTCCCCAAGAGCAAAACTTTCAAACCAGTACTCAAGACTGCAGGCAGTTTTAGCCAATCTGCGTAGCCTTCAGAAAGACAAAGCATGATTTCAGGTTAGTGTTCTCTTTTCATCTCTTCGAGTAAAGCAGCTGAATACTATGCGCCCGGAGCTAAACCGAGAAAACAAGTATTCCATTTCCAATAGCAAGCCACTAGCAATTATCCACCTGAAGGATCAGGACCTGTTTCTCTGTCATCAAACAAATATCTGCCTGAGGTCAGAATTACTCTCATAAATCACACACACGCAGACACACACATCTGCAGACATGCTAACAGACATTTATGCAGACACATCTGCAGCGAGATATGTGTACACACACCCACCCACCCACCTACACGCACACATATAAAACTATACAACCTAAGGGATCTTTCAATACCCAGCATTCATTTTCATTCACATATTTTATCCACTGTGCCAGTTACCTGAGGCTTTATCCAAAAAAATATTCCCAGCCAATCTTTCATCTGTTATCCTCCTTAACTTTTTCTCCCCAGTCCTCTTCTGCGCTGCTTTCCTGTCAGCCCTCCATATGAGGAAAATGTATACTTTCAGAACCCCTGGAATCTAAGCCCAAGCCAAGGCTGCTCTGCTCAGCTGTATGAGTGGTAATTACCCAGTAATGGGCTTTTATGTGGCTGCTCTCAGGTGGCTAATTATATACACATTACATACTCTGACTCGCTGTTATTTTAACCTCAGCAAATTAATGACATTTAGAGTGTTCAAGGGGAAATGCACTCATGGCAGAACAAATCTTCAACACTGCGATGAGAAAGAAGGTGCTTCCACTAAGCTGTGTGTGCAACGGACTGTGAGATGCATATGAGTGAACACTCAGAATATACCACACGGGGATCCAAAGCTGACTTCTACTGCGTTTAACACCAAAACACTTATTTATGCCTGCAATGAATTATCCATTCATCCACATATTCCAGTTACTGATGCGTCGACAGAAAAGTAAGACGTTTTGACTCTCACATAATAAAACATTGTTAGAAGCACAAAAGAAATTGTTCATGAAAGATTTATTGCCGTTTTGAATTTAATCACAACATCAACTGACACACGGTATATGTTACGAATCTTTTCAGACAGGTTTATCACACAAAGACGGCCTTTTCTAGAGTAGTTCAGTCTTGACAGAAAGCCCACACACACAATGTATATGAGGGAAAACACACACACACACACACACACACACA
>JAOUQY010000038.1:19616319-19627023 GCA_028566355.1 Doras micropoeus | reverse complement strand
CTGGTCCACTTTAGCCATGAAACCTCCCATACTAAAATGACAGGTGTTTCAGTTTCATTGTCTAACCCCTGTATGTAGGTATATGCATGAGTATGTGGCTATATATATTAAAGGTGATACAAATACCACGGGTAGAGGTCGACCTTGACCTCAAGGACTGATTTCCATAAGTCAGAAATGGTTATCTATAAGTGGAATGTATGGTCAAGTTTTTGTCACCCAATGTGTAATGACATTAAATGCATATTTGACTTAACTGGTTTCAGATAATTAACATTTAACAGACAGCTAGGAATCTTTCCATTGTTAGTAGCAAGTGGAATTTCTGCCCATTCTTGCTGCGTACAAGACTACATGGTCACTGTTGTCTGATTCTCCTCTTCATGATGCACCATATATTTTCAGTAGGAGACAAATCTGGACTGCAGGCACTCTATGTTTATGAAGCCATGCTGCTGTATCTCATGCCACCAGTATAAGCTTCTGTTTCAATATTACCTTTGGGTATATACCCTTCACATAGATCACCCATGCCATGGGCCCTGATGCACCACCATGCCTTGCCAGATTGCAGGTTTTTGCACTTTTCCTTGGTAACAGTCTGGATGATCTTTTTCATCTTTGGCACGTAGAATCCAAGCAGAAATGTGGACTCCTCTGACAACATAACATGTTTCCACTGTCTTTCGGTCCATCTCATCATTTCAGTACAAAATTAATATATGACTTTCTCTTTGCAGAATACAGTTTCAGGTTGCATTTCTTGATGCAGCAGCAGACTGTGTTAAGTGACACTGATTTTTACAAAGTACTCCTGAACCCATGTGTCTATGTCCATTGCAGCAGCATGATGATTTCACGAACAATACCACCTGAGTGCTCGATGGTCACACACATTCAGCAACGGTTTCCACCCTTGACCTTCACGTACCAAGATTTCCCCTGACTCCCTGAAACTTTTCATGATATGATGAACTGTAGATGGTGAAAGACCTAAATTCTTTGCAATCTTGGGCTGAGAAACATTGTATTTGAACTGACTGACAGTTCTATCATGAAGTTTGGTGCATGAAGTGGTGAACCATGACCCATCCTTGCTTGCAAAGGCTAAGCCTTCGGTGGATGCTCCTTTTATACTCAATCTTGATGACCTCGTTACTGGTTAAACTGCTAATTGCGAGCTTTCCAGAATAGTGTTACTTGTATAACCTTTTCAGGCTTATTTTGCCTCTGTCCCAACTTTTTTGAGTATGTTGCAGCTATCAGTTTCTAAATTTGTTTATATTTTACACAAAGAATTATGTTCATCATTGAAAACAGTCCTTTTATCTGTTAAATAAAGCTACAAGTAAATTAACAAATTAGTTTTTCAGTAAAAATTCAGTTTTTATTGCATTTTTAGAAACTGTCCCAACTTTCTGGGAATGGGGTTTGTATATGTATGTGTGTGTGCATGTGTGTGTGTGCATGTGTGTGTGCATGTGTGTGCGTGTGTGTGTGTGTGTGTGTGTGTGTGTGCATGTGTGTGTGCGTGTGTATGTGTGCGTGTGGACAATCTCTAGAACAGAGTCTGTTCTGAATAACTAATATGGATGTAACAGTCAGTTATCCATCTCTGTATGTCTGATTAAACAAGCAGTAAAATCCAGTTCATGCAACATGACATCACACAAAAGGTTTGTCTGCACATGCAACTGTGTACTGAGGAGAGTGGATTCCAGGGAATCAGGATGAATTCTGGCAAATTTGTTTTAGATCCAGAGAATCAACTACTCTGCCAGAGCGTTGAGGTTTGTTTTTTTCAGAATAAACCACAATGACCCTTATGATCAGATGTTTTCGGAGCACGGGCATATAGCTCTTTAGAACACGTTTGCAATTATGTAGTACATTTGGTACAAAAAGTATCTGTCAGGAAAATATTCTATATCTTTTCATCCCTGACCACCAGGGTAGCTTCCTTAGGAACTTCTGGAGTTTCACCATTTGCTTATGTCCTTGCTAATAGCAAAGTTGTCATGTCATGACTGCTTCGTAAAGCATGCAACCTAATGGCATGTTGTTTGTTCTGCCATGCTCCAGTAGAGTTGGACAATGGTTTTTATCAACACCACATTGTTTGGCACTTATGTCACAAAGCATCCAGTGGAGAGACAGTTTGCCTCGATATACAGCTGACATGAGAAGGCATATGATACACAGATGTAGTGCTACTAGGAAATACATTCATCAACAGGCACAGAGATCCTACAGGTAGCCCTTCAAGCTATGGGAGTCAAGGCAACAGGGCAAGGCAAATCACTGGGACTGTTAATGCAGATGAGCAGACAGGTTCAGTTAGCTCAGTTGTCATTGTCAGAGCCTGGTAAAAACGCACTGTGCCAGCTGCCATTGGTATCTGGACAGGTCTTTGGCGCGCAGGCCCAGGAAGCATTAAATGATTGTCTCCTCCTGTCTGAGACAAGAGCAAAACACATGATGCAACAGATTGCCCTTAGGCATTTGTCTGTAGCAGTGCATTATTCCCACAGAGTTGGATTTCAAAGACCACAACAGTGGGTGGTAAACAAACATAGTTGGTTTGTAACTATAGAACTGAAGGATGCATGTTTCCACTTTTCAATTGCTATGAAGCACAGACAATTCCTCCATTTCCACATAGACATGACATATCAGATCAGGCTCCCTTGTTCTGGGCAAGTTTCAACAAACAGGGTGTTTACGAAATGTGTGAGTTTCCCTAGAGTCCCTGCAACATTGAGGTCTAAGCATACACCCCTATCTGGACAACTGGCTGCTGTGTGGACAGTGCCAATAGCAAGCGACAAACCAGACAGAGCTCCTGATCTCACATGTGGAAGCTCTTGGATTGGAAGTCAATTACAAAAAGGGCCATTTGACACCTGGGCAATTCTTCTTCTTCTTATTATTATTATTATAATTAACATTTTGTGTTTGTGGTTCTACTTAATAATTTTTTGGCATTCTTTTCATGAGGAGACAGCTTTAGTAAAACGTGTGCATTGTCTTTTAATCAATTGGAGTCCTCATACTCCATGAGCTATGGAACATCGTCCACCATGACAGATGATCAGAACAGAAGAACCAGATGGTCATGAGTTCAAATCTCACCACAGTGAAGCTATGCAAGGCCCTTAACCTTCAACTGCCCGGTTGTGTAAATGAGATAAATGTCACTCTGGATAAAGGTGTCTGCTAAATGCAGTAAATGTGAATGTAAAACAGAGTTCGTGTGTGAGCAGAAGACAATACATTATCATACTGAATCTATAAAAAAGTTGTTGGCCATTTGTATCCAAGACAGATTTCTTTGTCAAATGCAGAGTTACTGGATGCAGTCATTTCAGAGACAATTACCAGCAGTAAAAAAAAAAACAAGCAAGAGTGTGAACTGCGAATTCCACCTTATGGGATATATGGGATGTGTTATATAAGGGACTACAGTCATACACAATTGTGAATGTCTGTTTCCATGGTAAAACATACTTAAAGGCTGTTGGCACAATATTACCTCTAGGTGATGTCTTCCTGGGAGAGGATACTGCCAATCCTTTAACAAGCACTGACAAACATTATTTGGGTCAGTGCACTAAGCTGTTTGTGCCCATTTTCAGGTACAACCAGGCTGCATTCTGCATGAAAAATTACACACAAAGCTGCCTCTTCCTCATACATATTCATCTCAAGGGAAAGATGCAGGTCAATGTGAAAAAAAATTAAGAAATGTGAAGTTCAGCTGATTACATATTCCATTTGATGTATTAAACTTTGAATAATTAGTGGTGCCCAGTTTTACGCATGATATTGTCTGCTTTGTAAAACCAGGTGTGAATTAGAGTCATGCTAATGCTACCAGGAGCATGCTGTCCTGCAGAACTGGACTACTATTAAACTGATGTTGAGAGCTGTTTTTCCCCATTTATTCTCATTAATATTCATTACTTACAAAACAACGTGCACTGATGAAAAAATAATTTAAGAACTTTGGTACATGAACTATTTAGGCAACCTACCTGTTTTAATACTGCTTGTCTATTGGGCTGCTTCTGTGACACATCATGAGCTCATTTTGCATTTGCATCGAGTCTCGTTCTGTGGGATGCCTCCTCACACGTGTACATCTGGCCCTCTTGTCTTAATACTAAGACCGTTTTTGACATTGATTATTAAACACAAGCTGAGGTATTTTAAGCCTGCTATCACAATGAGAATAATAATAATAATAGCTCAGTGGATTCGGGACCATAGTGTCCTGGAGGAATCGGTTTCATGTTTGCAATCATCTCAGCTCTGGTGTTTGTTTAAAGTCTGAATTCTGTTGTACATTCGTATTATGTTTAAAAGCCATAGATTTTTGTTCTTTATCTTTATTAGACTAATCCCTGACAGCCATTGGGGAGCAACTTTTTCTACTTTAAATTGATGAAATCTTGGCTTGTCTCAACAAAGAGCAAGGCTTCAGCTTTCCTATTCAGACTGTAGTCTTTAAAGCTATTTTCTAGCAAAAGCTGTACTCATATTTGAAAAATAATCATAAAACCTAGACAAGATACACTGGCTAAGGTTTAAATGCAAAGATGTTCAATCTGGAAAAATGCATTCTTTGACATTTAAACTAATTAATCTCAGGCTAAGGATGTAAAACCTTAGTTAACATGTTATGGGGAAACCTACCTGGCTCTGAGGCTTCCCTGGTTTGTCATCTTTTTTTCCTGGTGAGCCATTCTGTTTGTCTGCACTCTTCTTTTTCTCTGGGGCCTGGCCAGAAAGACAACATATCACAGACCTTCAATCCTGAGCTAAAACAAAAGAACATGTGTCAGAAACAAAGAATCCTTCCAAGTGACAGCGTAGCTGTCTATAATGTCAAACAGTACATTGTGACAGAGACCCTGAGGTTCCTGAGGTTCTGATTGAGTCATTCTTTATCTGTGTAATTGAATACTCTTTTATGATCTTTTTTCAGGGAGGTTGTCAGTAAGGAGTGATAAAAGTGCTCTGCAATTTGTGAAGTGTGTTGCCTGTCGAGTCATGGCCTGGAGGGCTTACACCACACTGTCACTCCTCAGCTCTATGGTGGGAGAGGGGGAGAAAGATGCAAACACAAAGAAAGAGAGGAAAAAGAGAAAGAGAAAGGTGAGGGAACATGTTAAGAGTTTGGTGGGAGAAAGAGAAAGGCAAGTGAACATGCATGAAAAAGCCAGAAATGAGAGCTCGAGTTAGACCTGAAGTCTAGAAAAAGAGGGAGGGAGAGGGATAAAGGAATGAGAGGGCAGCAAAAAATGAGAGAAAGACTGAGTTAAATGAGTGTGTGAAAGCAGTGTTCAGCTGTCAACTCACACCCCCTTAGGGCAGGAATCAGCACTCACAAAGCAGGTATGCACTCTAAGACTTTGATCTCTTCACACACACATACACACACAAAAACTATTTCTCAGACATTACTGAACATATATCTCCTTTACCCCATTTTCTCGCTCACACACCACGCCTCCCACACACATGTTAATTCACACATACAAGACACACATGTACACGTACACGTACACATACAGAGACACACACACACAAGCTGTACAAGCCCACTTCCAGACATGCCAAACACAGTCTAAACACAAAAGCCAGGTGCTGAAGGAAAGACTTAACTTAGTGACAAGACGGAAGAGGGGATGGAAAGAGCAAGAAATGAGAGATCGGAAAGAAGAGAAAAAAGGGGTTTTGAGTAATGCCATGCCATGCTGAGTGACTTGACCTCTTACTGTATTTAGTGCAGATGCCTGCTGTGTGTGTGTCTGGCTGGCCAGTAGGCATTTAGCCAGATTACAGAGGACTCCAGTTATTATGCTCCAAACTGCATGCTTACAGCTCAAAAAACAGATGGGGCTGGATCAAAAGTGTTCATCACTACTAAGCACATGCCTCTGATGACTGTCCAAAAGGTTCTAAGCTTGACTTGGAATAATTTTAAAATGTTCGTATTTAATATATAAGAAATTATACTGCATGACATAATATTACAAAATGTTTCATCTTAGAGGAACATAAGGAATGAGCGTGTTACCAGCATGTTTTGGGTGCAACTATTTTTTTAGCATTATCCAATTCTTGGCGGACAACGTATATTCCATGGATAATGCAATTTTTCTACATCTGATGAACCAAAATCCACAATGAATAGCAACATGTTTAGCTCCAAATCCACTTGTAAGGATGAATCCCAAGGAAGCCAATTCCATATATATATATATAAATCTAAATTTAAAAATGTTTTAAACAGGTACTTCATATTCATCACTTCATATACAGTACATCACTTAATATGTCTATACGTTTCAGTTTGCTAGGTAAACTCCCTAATTGGATGTAATAATTGCACATGATGATTATGTGTTTCTGAAGAACCCACTAGTAAATGATGTGAGTCCAGAGTCTCGGGTAATACTAAATGAGTGAAAGAAGAATTTCAGACACAGATGTTGTCTCGTTCTCTGCTGATATTTATCTCCCTTCACACTTCTCTCCGCTTTAAGGCAGACACTGGCACCTGCTGGCCACACTTAACGCTCACTGTACTTTTTTGTCGCAAAGACAGAACTACAGGCATTAACAAAGTCCCCTCTGAAAGTATTATAATGCCAAGGAAAAGTCTATGTTTTTTTGTTATACACTGAAGACATGGGTTTGAGATCGAAAAATGACTGAGATGATAGATCAGAATTTCAGCTTTCCTTTTCTGCCATTTACATCTAGATGTGTTAAACAACCTTGTGGCACATATTGTTTAAACTCACCCATTTTTCAAGTGATCAAAACTCCTGGAATATGCGACTGACAGGCGTTTCTTGTTGCCCAGGTGTGCCCTTGTAAACTTTCTGCTTAAACAATTAATAGCTCTTAATGTCTATTCTAGGTTTAAACCCTGGGTTTCGCCTGTGCCGATTGCATTGGTTGTTAAAAAGGATAAACCAACATAGAACCAGACAGCTGTTTATAGGAAAAAAGCAAGCCATTTTGAAGTTGATAAAGGAGGGAAAATTTTTCAGAGCGAGTGCACAAACATCGGGCATAGCCAATACACCAATCTGGAATGTTCTGGAAAAGACTGAAACTATTTGTGAACTAACAACCAGACATCAAACAGGTCAAACAGCAGTTGATGGCAGACACACTGTGAAAGCTGTGAAGAAAACCCAAAAACAATAGTCCGTGACCTCATCAACAGCCGCCACAAGGCATGGGTGAAGGTATCACAAGTCACTCGTCGAGGAAGACTTTGAAAGCAGAAATATAGTGGCCAAACCACAAGATGCAAACCACTCAACAGCAGTAAGAAACTGGTCAGACTGGAATTCAGAAAGAAATACAGTTATGTAGATAAAAGTTCTGAAACCAAGATTAAACTGCCAAAGAGAGGAGGAGAAAGTGGACAGTTTTACACTGGTTAAGTCAACAAAGCTTAACTAAACCGAGCATGTATTTGATCTCCTGAAGAGGAGACTGAAGGACGAAGCCTAGGGTCCTGTTATTTCCACAATGCAGAAAACATGGATGGAATCACAGAATTCAGTAAGTAAAATGGAAATCACAGTTAAAAGCAAAACTGCACAGAATTTTACATTTTCACATAAAATGGCAGGAAAGAAATATATTCGTTAACATTATAGGCAACATTTTAGTGATTTGCATTCTTGGTAAATCTTATTATATCAACCTCTTGTGTTTGGCGGTTTTAAAATGAATACAGATTTCACAGTCAAGACGAACTCTGCTTTGTGAACCAAGCAGGAAATACCGTCACTTTTTGAAGACCAGCACAGGAGAACAAACCTTACCACTGGTGCAGCATGTGAATATTCTTAGAATGACCATAAGACTTCATATAGATTATCATAACACAAGTGGCTTACTGCCTCAGTACAAGTAATATAACCCGGAAACTGGAAGGAAATCTCCCCTTAAATACGTTTGCATTTTTTTCATTCGATAAAATTCAATGACAATTTGTGGTCTTTGGGGTTAGAACCCTGTTGTACGAGGATGCAGGAGGAGACACAGCAGGCTGGTGAAATTTTATTATATTCATAAGATGGACATACTATTTAACTGTATACTTTAATGCCAGATTTAAGATTAAATGAAAAAAAAAAAGGAAGACACAGAATCCTGCAAAAAAAAAAGAAGGATTTCATAGGGCGTTACAAACCCCACAAAACAAACCACAACTGAAGCTGCAGGACAACCCTGGCAGAGCATCACAGAAAAAGAATGCAGCTGTCTGGGCTTGATACAGATATTGCAAGCAAGGGATATCAAGTCTGTCAGTTCCAATACAGATTTGCTCCGCTAAAAACTGGGCTGTCTGTCACTAAAAGGGGCCATGCTTAGTACTTAGAGCAAGAAAAAAAGGTTGATCTCAAACTCAAATATCTTTAGTGTATAGGAAAAACAATAGACATGGCCATGCCATTCCAATACTTTTGGAGGTGAATAGTGAAAATCACATCATTTTGCTATGTAGTAGTCTCCCTATTAGTGTTTGGGACTAAGTGTCTAGATTTTTTTCATTGTTTTTTTTTTGTTTTGTTTTTATTTTGTTAAATAGTTTTTCTCCTAGGTAAATGTGAACATCTGGTGGGTTTACAGGCAGATAAAAT
Organism: Doras micropoeus; assembly: GCA_028566355.1. Classification (NCBI taxonomy): domain Eukaryota; kingdom Metazoa; phylum Chordata; class Actinopteri; order Siluriformes; family Doradidae; genus Doras; species Doras micropoeus. The sequence continues at coordinate 19,618,348 of JAOUQY010000038.1, read as the reverse complement.
TAAGAAAAACTGGGATGTTTTGATGTTGATGCCATCACCCACAGCAGACGTTCTTCTGTGCTTATCCCAAGACTTATACAGTATATACTTAATTATACTTAATTAGATCTTCTACTATATACAGTAAGAACGTATAATCCCATTATGTTGTGTCACCCGGAAGAACCGGCTTCCTTTCCGAGCCTGGTTCCTCTCAAGGTATCTTCCTCATGACATCACGGATATTTTTGTTTCCACTGTCACCTCTGGCTTGATCATTAAGAGATCTAAAACTACACCTGGAAATTTCTTTAAATAAAATTCAACTGATTTGAAAGACTTACTTTTGGTGAGGGTTTCACTGGGCTTGGTGCAACTGGCTTTTCATCTTCATCATGTCTAAAATATACAAAACAATTCAGATATCAATTTGCTAATATGTATGCTATTAATGATATTAATATCATTTATATAGACAGGTCCATAAATATTTGGGCACTTACAAAATTATTATCATGTCTAGCTGTCTACCACAGTATGCTGGAGTTGAAATTTGATAATAAATATAAGGTCAAGGCACAGGCTTTAAGCATTAATTTGACAGTATTTCCAAACTAGGTGAATGTAGGAATAGTAGTGTAGGAATTAAAGCACTATTTTATTTGTGGTCCCCCTGCGTTTTAAGGGATCAAAAGAAATTACTAACAAACTAACAAGCATAAACTGAACTGTCATTTTTAATATTTGGTTGCAAAGACTTTGTTCACCAGGGGAAAGGATTATTCTGTCATTTCCAGTTGTTTTCCTTTGTTCTGTGTGCCTTTTGAGGTTCCTGAGCTCACCAGTGTGTTCTTCCTCTCCAAGAATGTATCAAATAATTGATTTGGCCACAAGTAATGTTTTTGCTGTCTCTCTGATGGGTTTGTGCTGATATTTCAGCCTAATGATGGCTTGCTTCACTGGGAGTGACAACTCTTTGGATTGCATATTGAAAGTTAACAGCAACTGATTCCAGATGCAAGTGCCACACATGATAGACCTTACATCTTTTTTTATATAGAAATGAAATAATAAGGGAATTATGCACACCTAGCCACATAACTGCTGTATAGCCAAATGCCCAATTACTCTTTATCCTTTAAAAAAGGACCAAAAGTTAATATAACTGCATAAATGTGCTGTAATTCCTACACTCTTCACATGATATAGATGTAAATACCCACAAATGACAGCTAAAGGCTTGGATGCAAAGACGTATCTATGGACCAGCACGTATACACTCACAAAACATACATCTGTGTAAAGCATAAACATGGCTCTAGATCTCCCAGTATATTCTGTTTATTCAAAATCTTAAATCTTAAGTCCAGGGCTCACAAAATAGACCTCAGGGCAGGCATTCTTCAGATTTTGGTAGCTCAAAATGAATTTAGCCCAAAAAAAAACCAACACATTTTTATATATAAAGGTAAATATATTTGAGAAAGCAGTAAAAACATATATTTACCAAAGAACAAACTGCAAGAATCAATACTTGGTCAAGTAACACTGGAGCTGAAATATTGGTGTACATTCATGCTATGACTCTGACAGCTGTCACATTTGGATTTTCACACACGTCAGTAATTTCATGGGCTTTAGGATTTTCATTCACTGTGCATGTATATAAACTCACTCATTTGTAAGAGCAACAATTAATGTAAATAAATGAAGTAAGGGTAAGTCTTCCAGATCCACGCTCCTGCACAGAAGGTAGCGGCAGCGCACCAAATGTTTTTTGCCAACTGCCATGTTAAAGGAAGATGAAAGAGAAGAAAGAAACTCACCCGATGTATGCTCACGGCTCAGTCCGTGGACTGTGTCGATATGTTTGCGCAGGAACAAATGGATAAATGTGTGATTAAACTTCAATGAAAACTGAATTCATGTTGTGATGTACAGGGGTTAGACAATGAAATTGAAACGCCTGTGGCCATTTTAGGCCACAATAATTTATTAGTATGGTGTAGGGCCTCCTTTTGCGGCCTATACAGCATCACTTTGTCTTGGG
>JAOUQY010000038.1:19273491-19285096 GCA_028566355.1 Doras micropoeus | reverse complement strand
AAATACCTAACTTGAATTCAAGGGTGAGAGATTCGCCGAGACAACTGGCGTGGAGTCGGTAAGACGATCGTTGATCCTCGCTGAGGAGTGCTGGTTGGGCTTCTTTTATACTCCTCAGCGTGGCTTAACAAGCTAATCAAAGATGCCCGTCAGCAGGTGCACCCGATTTGCAAGGCCCTGTGGGAGACGTAGTCCGTGCTTGTAGTCTTCCCACAGGGAGTTTCAGGTGCCCTCTCACGGTAGTGGACATGACACACATTCATTAAAACTCAGCTTTTCACAACTCTTGACATTTAATCCTAGTACACATTCCCTCTCTTAGGTCAGTTAGGATCACTACTATATTTTATGAATGTGAAATGTCAGAATAATACTAAAGACAGTGATTTATTTCAGCCTTTACTTCTTTCATCACATTCCCAATGGCTCAGCAGTTTAGATACCCATGGTTAGTATTTGGTAGCATTGCCTTTAAATTGTATAAATTGGGTCAAACACTTTGGGTAGCCTAACCCAAGCTTCTCACTATAAGTTGCTGGAATTTTGGCCCATTCCTTCTGACAGAACTGATAACTGATTCAGGTTTGTAGGCTCCTTGCTCACACACACTTTTTGAGTTCTGCCCATAAATGTTCTATGGGACTGAGGCCAGGGCTTTGATGGCCACTCCATTACCTTCACTTTGTTGTCCTCGGGGTTGCTGTCCATTAGGAAGATGCATTTGAACCCAAGCTTTACTTCCTGGCTAATGTCTTGAGATGTTTCTTCAATATCTCCATATAACTTTCCTTCCTCATTCCTCATGCCTGAAGCGTACCAGTCCCTCCTGCAGCAAACCAGCTCACAACATGATGCTGCTACCCCATGCTTCATGGTTGGGATGGTGGTTTTTGGCTTGCAAGCCTCATATAATGATGGTCATTATAGCCATTTTTGTTTAATCAGACCAGAGGATATTTCTCCAGAAAGTAAGATTTTTGTCCCCATGTGCAGTTGCAAAGTATAACCTGGCTTTTTTATGGCAGTTTTGGAGCAGTGGGGTTCTTCCTTGCTGAGCAGCCTTTCATGTCATGCTGCTATAGGACACATTTTACTCTTGATATAGACACTTTTGTACCTGTTCCCTCCAGCTGTTGTTTTTGGATTGATTGGTGTTATTTTGCACCAAAAGTATATTAATCTCTTCTATACAGAGTGTGTCTCCTTCCTTAACAGTATGATGGCTGTGTGGTCCCATGGTGTTTAAACTTGCAGATGATCATTTGAACAGATGAACGTGATACCTTCAGGCATTTGGAAATTGCTCCCAAGGATTCTTCTTCTGATGACTTGGCTGCTTTCTTTTGATTTTCCCATGATGTCAAGCAAAGAGGCACAGGTTCCTCTGCAATTAACTCAAATTACGCCTATCAGAAGCTTCTAAAGCCATGGTATTGCTTACTGATATTTTCCAAGCTGTTTAAAGACACAGTCATACTGGTGTATATACATTTCTGACCCACTGGGATTTTGATATAGTGAATTCTAAGTGAAATGATCTGTTTGTAATCATTTGATGAAAAAATTGCTTGTACCATGTACAAAATAATATCCTAAACAACTTGCTACAACTACACTTTGTTGTCAGGGAATCTGAGGAGGGGATAAATATGAGTTTTAATGACTTCAACTTCAAGTGTATGTAAACTTATGACTTCAACTGTATATGCTTACACTGTGAGCTAAATCTCAGAGGCTCTGAGGAACCAGAGAAAATTACCAAGATGTACCAGATAGAGAGAGAGAGACAGAGAGAGAGAGAGAGAGAGAGAGAGAGAGACACAGAGAGAGAGAGAGAGAGAGAGAGAAACAGAGAGAGAGACAGAGAGAGAGAGAATATCCAAATTACCGGTGATGTTGGGCAAATACCACACTGTAAAAAATATCCTTTTTACAGCTTTTCAACAGTAAAACTTACACTTTTTCCTTGTATTTCAAAATGACTGTAAATTATATTAAAATTACAAGAATAATCTGTTTATTAAAATGTGTCCTGTGATATAACAAAAAAAAAATCTGTATAAATGGAATACATTAAATACCTGTTTAGATTTAGATTTAAACTTGGGCTTCCGTCATGCAAAATTAAATGTTTATTTCCAATTGTAAAACAGCGTTTATGGTAATATAGAGTCATAGCTATGCAGTAGGTTTGAGGACAACAGAGCAGACTTGCAAACAAAAGATCATGGTTTCAAACCCCATGAAGCATATGTATTGAAGCGTCATGGAGCAAAACACCTGATCAACGACTGCCTCCAAATGGTTTCACTTATAGTTTCTTTTTTTTTTTTTAATCTTTTTTAATATTAGATGTTAATTATGTTAAAAGTTAAAATCTGGGGCCCCGGCTACCAAAAAATGACTATTTTTTTTTTTTTACAGTTTTTGTTTTACAGCATATGGTAAAGATGATTAGTGTATTTTTACAGACATTTTCTGGTGCCCCTGCTACCTGAAAATTACTCTTTTTTTTTTTGAACAAGCACTTTAATATCAACCTGTGATTTGTCTTTTTAGCTGGCACTACTGCCAGATACACTGTTTAAAATTAATCAATACTGTTTGACCAGTCAGGCAGCATAATTCAACAACGCTGTGCTAGCATAAATTTTAATGACTACTGTTTATTTTTAAATCTACCCATGTGTGCTGGTAAATGTATTATGTAATTCCTCAATTTATGTCTTTTTTTTAGTAATGCAGGCCTGCTGTGCACAAGGGCAACCTGTTTCATACAGCTGATATGAAGAAAGATATTATCAGTGAATCCTCATCCTTTCCAGCACGAAGATTCTTATTGCAACCCTCACCTCAGTGTAGTCGGAGACGAAGAAAGACGTGGTGCCGTCGTACTCTAAGAAGTGTTTAGGGAAGAGCCGCACCCAAGTATCATCACCGTAGAAGATTATCTTTTTGCCAGCGTTCTTAGCCTGCCAGAGAAGGTTGTCCTCTAAGAGAGCCTGGGAGTTCAGGTTCATTACGACGTCAATGAAGCCGGGAATGCTGCCCGTGGTCAGAGCCTAGCCAAGAAAAGCAACAGTGTAGAGAACAAAGTTATTGTTATCTGATAACAAAGTGACAACAAGGCAATTAAAGTAAGCTTGAAGGCAGGGCTTTTTTTAAGCCGAAACACTTATCATGATATGTGTGACAGCCTGGGGAATCAATGTTCCCTGCAACTAAACGTTAATGAACATTTATGTTGGCTATAAACTACAAAAACAGCTACACACTGAAGTTCCAGAAAAACTGGTACTATGCAAAATACACAGCAGCGCCATCTATGCATGTCATTGGTTAAATCCGCCAGTGCACAATGTAAAGTGATAAACATCTTGGGAAGCCTGTAGGGCTACAACAACTAACTGATTATTAAAATAAGCTTAGTCGTCAACTAATTTACTAGTTGGTTACTTACTTCATTAAGTATCTTCCTGCTCGTACTGACATTACTTCAGTTACGTTACTTAATTTTAATAAGCGCACTAAACCATTTCAAACATGGCAGAGCCAATTCAGGCATTGGCATCACGATGGAAATCAAAAGTGTGGCCTCATTTCACACTGAACACCCCCAAAATAATTAGTGAGCTGTAATATTTGCAACACAGACCTCTTGCTGTCTTGCAGTGGCATAGATGCTAAACATAGGGCTACCCTGTGATAGGAAAGCAGGCAGAAATTATTGTCTTGTCACAAATCTTGTATGTAGTAATAAATTCGAAGTAAATGTGATAACATGAAGGCATTGTTGTAATCTACGCACAATATTCAGATATCTAGCTGCCAAGTATCTATGTATGCGTCTGTCTATCTATATGTACATGAACTCACCAGATACTTTATTAGGAACACTATACTACAGTATACTGGGTAGCACTTTTCTCTGATCGCAAAACAGCCACTTTTATTCATGGCATAGATTCCACAAGATGTTAGAAACATTCCTTTGAGATTCTAATCCATTGCATGCTGCAGATTTTTCAAGTGCATGTTCATGCTGTGATTCTCCTTTTCTACCACATACCAAAGGTGTTCTACTGGATTCAGAGCTGGTGATTGGGAAGTACACTGAAGTACACTGAACTCATTGTCATGTTCATGAAACCAGTTTGTGACATGGTGCTGGAAGGTGCTGGAAGCCATTAGAGGATGATAAAGGGTGGACATGAAGGGATGTACATGTTCAGCAACAATACTCAGAGTCTGTGGATTTGAAGTTGGAATTCATGGTTGATTGGTATTAATGGGCCCAAAGTGTGCATTCCCCACACCATTACACCACCTCCACCAGGGTAGACTAATGACACAAGGCAGACTGGGTCTATAGATTCATGTGGTTGGAACCAAATTCTGATGCTACCATCTGTGTGCCTTAGCAGAAATTGAGATTCATCAGACCAGGCTACTTTCCAGCTTTCAACTGTCCAATTTTTGTATCTGTTTTTGCATTCTAAGATGCTTTTCTGCTCACCAAAATTGTACAGAGTGGTTATTTGAGCTACTGTAGCCTTTCTGTCAGCTCAGACCGGTCTGACCATTCTCTGTTGACCTCTCACATCAAAAAGGCTCTGTCATTCACAGAGCTGCTGATCACTGGAGGTTTTCTCTTTATTGCACCATTCAAAGTAAACTCTAGAGACTGTTGTGTATGAAAATACCAGGAGCTCAGCTGTTATAGAAATACTCATACCAGTCCATCTGGCACCAACAATCATCCCACGGTCAAAATCACTGAGATCATATTTTTCCCCATTTTGGTGGTTGATGTGAACATTACCCGAAGCTGCTGACCTGTATCTACATGAGGTTATGCATTGCACTGCTGCCACATGATTGGCTGATGAGATAATTGCATGAATGTGTAGGTGTACAGGTATTCCTATTAAAGTGCATAGTGAGTGTCCACATATGTCCATTTTTTTATCTAACTAACTGATTAATTAAAACATAATTGACAGATTAAACAATTATCAAAATAGTTGATTAGTTATAGCCCTAAAGGATAGACATACTTGTCATGGTCATAGGTACCAAACTAAATGTAAATTAAATAAATAATACAGTAGCATCTGCTTTTATCCAAACAGTATGTAGGTGAAAACATTTCATTTTCTTGATCTTTTTTAAGTTTTACCATGCTATACAATGCTTTTTTTTAGATTTTACAACAATATACCCTGTGACTGAGATGCACTACAAGTATGCATATTATTTTTTACCATGTGTATGTTTTCACCAAACCGTTGCAACAAATTTGCAAGCTCATGATTTGTTTGAATATCTTTGAATGCTGTAGCTTTAAGATTTCCCATCTCTGCAACTAAAGGTCTGGGTTCAACCATGTTCCCGCATTAGAAAGCAAGGTCCATGAAAATGTTCTCTGCCAAGTTTGGAGTGGAAGAACTCACTCACTTTTCACCATATAGGAAAATCCAGAAAATAGGTCACTCCTACACCAGATCACCCTGTCCAAGGCCAACACACATTCGGCATTCTCTTTACGGTTTAGCAGGTGTCAGTCAAATGTCAGCACCTAGACCATGTATTCAGGAGTATAAATTAATAATGCCGACCAGAAACATCCAAACAAACAAAGCAAAGAGGCATGTATACCTGCCTGTCAGTTCAGAAAGTTGCTCCTGCATTGCTTTGTCAGATGTAGTCAGGGTTAACCAAGTTACCGTGGTAACAGTGTCCAGTGATGGTAAAAATTTATTTTTTAGTATTGCTTTATTTCATGCACATCAAAATAAGACACTAGTATCCTCAAGTGTGGACATGTCGACTGGAGTTGGGTCGAAGCACCTGAGAGGGCAGGTCATTGTGTGCTGTTATGGTAGGTTAGGCTAGGTTATGTAAACATAAAAAAAGACCAAAAGTTAAAAACAACTGGATACAATCAACAATCTGGCAACAAGAGCGGCAGAAAAGGTGAGCACCCGCACCTGCTCCTTATTTCCCAAGTCTAATTGCCTTTTGTCTCTCTCCCTCTGTGTGTGTGTATGTGTGTGTATAGGCAGAAATCCTTGACGAGAGAGAGAGCTGAGATTGAGCTCAAGTCTTAAAAAGCTGAAAAGCCCATTGAATAAAACTGTTTGACTCGTTGAGTCTTGAACCTGTTTCCTGACTCTGATTCCCACACTGGTGTGGAAACCTGGGACATTAAAGCAAAAACGCCGACATGGAATCCTCGCCCCTGGGCAGACTGATCCTGTCCCTCACAGCCATGCAGCAGGCCCAAGTGGATGCATTCCGCTTGCTGTGGGAGGACCATGAACACTGCTTCCAGGCCCTGCTCGCGCCGCAGGTGGAAGACCGGCAGATGCTGCAGGACCTGCTGCACATGCCAGGTGCTCCAACCCCAATCTGACGCTGCCCAAGATGGGTCCCCAGGACGACGCGGAGGCCTTCCTCAAGCTCTTTGAGCGGTCTGCGGAGGTTTGGGGCTGGCAGGAAGATCAGTGGGCCGCCCACCTCCTCCCACTCCTGTCAGGGGAGACCCAGCTCAATGCACATCAGCTGCCAGCTGCCAACATGCTAGAGTACCAGACCCTCCAGCAGGCAATCATGCAGCGGGTTGGCCGGTCCCCAGAACAACACCGGAGACGCTTCCGCTCGCTGGCTAAAGCACGGCTGGCTGGCCCTTCATCTTCAGCTGTCAAGTTGGTGGAGGACCATGTGTTGGCATTTCCAGGGACAGAGGAATGCCCAACCTTCTCTCCTCTCTCTCTCTCACTTTTCTCCCTCTCCTCTCATTCTCTCCCCTTCTCCCGTGGTCCCAGTTCCCCAACCTTCCCCAACCGGATTCCCCAACCCTCCCCTGTACCTCCCATGTACAGAATACTGGTAAGTGTACAAGGGGGTATATACCAGGCCTTGGTGTACTCAGGATGCAGTCAAACTGTGATTCACCAAAGCCTGGTTCAAGGTGGGACATGGGAGAATGCACAATGGGTAGATGTGCAATGAGACACTCCGGCATGCCTTTGACCAAGTGAGAGTAATCAACAGTCAGAGGGTTCCCCCCCATGCTGCATATCCTACCTGTATTTTGTGGTGATTAGAGGCTATATAGAGTGACCCAAGGCACTCGCACAGGTGAAATTACCACTCAATTGCTGGTGCCTAAGAGCCTAATTATAATCCTTGGCAGAACATTTAGGACAGGATAAAACACTTCAATGGCCCATTTCTATTGGCTGGGCATTCACGGGGATGTTTGCAGGCTGTGTGGGACATGTCACAAATGTCAGCTGCTGAATCCATCAGCCACCCCAAAAGCCGCATTGCGCCCCTTTCCATTAATCAAGGCCCCATTTGAAAGAATTGGAATGGACCCCATCGGGCCATTAGAATGGTCAACATGTGGCTACCGCTTTGTGTTAGTCCTTGTAGACTACGCAATGCGATACCCAGAAGCAGTGCCACTTCACAACATCTCAGCACACAATATTGTGGCAGCACTCTTCAGTGTGATCTCCCAGGTCAGGATCCCAAGGAGATCCTGACAGTTCAGGTTACAACTTTTATGTCATGCACACTTCACAAGCTGTATGAACTACTGGGGATTAAATTGATTCGTACCAGCATTTACCATCCACAAACGGATGGGCTGATCGAATGATTTAATAAAACACTTAAAAACATTATTTGTAAGTTTGTTCACAAAGATGCTAAAAATTGGGATAAGTGGCTCAAACCCCTGTTGTGTGCAGTCCAAGAGGTCCTGCATGCCTCCATGGGTTTTTCCCATTTAAACTTCTCTACAGATGCAGACTTTGCGGCATCCTAGATGTCATGAGGGGAAATTGGTAGGAGGGACCTTCTACAGCAAAAATGAAATTCAATTAATTCTCTAAATTTACGACACGTCATGGAGGGAGGTTGAATCAGCAGCTTCGGCAACAGTGGTTCCCGAGAGGGATGTGCTGGGAATGGAACTAAATTTTAAATTGGCAAAAGAGTTTATTCTGGTCCCGATTGGCAGCCCCCTCTCCTCCTCCCAGGCTGCCGATGTTGCAAAGATTGAAGGGGAATTCTCCATTTCCAAGTGGTCAGGGAAGAACTCATGGCCATGCTCGATATGGGGGTAATCGAGGAATCCCACAGTGAGTGATGCAGTCCCATTGTTCTGGTTCCCAAATCAGATGGGTCGGTCCGCTTCTGTGTGGATTACCATAAAGTTAACACGGTGTCTAAATTCGATGCATATCCCATGCCTCGCATTGATAAACTGCTCAATCGCTTAGGTGCAGCTCGATTTTATTCAACACTGGACTTAACTAAGGGATATTGGCAGATCCCCTTGACTCCCATGTCCCGTGAAAAAAACAGCCTCCTCCACACCGTTCGGCTTGCACCAATTGTGACACTTCCCTTTGGGTTATTCAGGACTCCAGGTACATTTCAGTGTTTGATGGACATGGTGCTGCGTCCGCATACGGCATATGCCGCGGCCTATCTAGATAATATAATTATCTTCAGTAACGACTGGCCGCAGCACGTTCAACATCTCCAGGCTGTCCTAAAATCGCTGAAATCTACTACCTGCTGGGGAAGCCCTCCACCCTCTGTTCGGATCACGCCCCACTCCAATGGCTCCACAGCATGAAAGATGCCAATGCCCAGATCTCCCGGTGGTATCTAGCCCTCCAGCCTTTCAAGTTCGAGGTGATCCACAGACCGGGTGCACAGATGGCTGTAGTGGACTTCCTCTCCTGCCAGGGTGGGGGAGAGGGGGGAGGCTGCAGGCCGGATGGCTCCCCGGCCTGAGTTGGGCAGAGGGAGTATGTGGCAGCGGGTGCGGGATCAGGCACGGATCTGGCAACGGGAGACGGAGCCGAGAGCAGCAGAAAAAGTGAGCACCCTCACCCGGCTCCTTATTTCCCCAAGTCTAATTGCCTTTTGTCTCTCTCCCTCTGTGTGTGTGTGTGTGTGTGTGTGTGTGTGTGTGTGTGTGTGTAAGCAGGAATTAAAGGGCAGTGGGAGAGAGTGCGCGAGAGATCCGTGACAAGAGAGCTGAGATTGAGCTCAAGTCCAAGTTTACTTAAAAAGCTGAAAAGCCCATTTCTGTTATTGATTAAAACTGTTTTCGTTGAGTCTCGAACCTATCTCCCAACTCTGATTCCCACAATTGCTTTAGGGGAACACTTATGAAGGAGCTCTATTTCTTGCAAAACTGCTAGCTTCAGATAACTTTCAACAAAAACACCTTTAAACTAAAATGGAATTGCAGTCTTTGGGTGATTTGAAGTGTCTTGCTTTTAAGCACTCTCAATATGGTTGCACTTGTGTTGGTCGATCACTTCCTCATTACTGGTGTCATTTAGATATTGCTTTTAGAGTAACTTCTAATTCCATCAGCTTTCAGAAAGTGCTTTCAAATAATGAAGGTTTCAGTGTATTCAGGATTAACAACATTAAGTCCAGTAGCAAACTGTGCACATACAATCCTTATCGCTTGAATATAAATGGCAATAAAATACAGACTAAAAGGAACCTAGCTAATAAACATGACATAAGCCCAACAAGACATTCAAGAACAGTATGTTAAGAGGTGTTACTTCTTCCAGAGTGATTTAAGGTGAAGAAGAAACTATCAAGACTACTCATGCCACCCTGGTTGTTCTTCTGACACTCCTGCATGCCTACACAGGATTCACACCATAATTACTTTGTTTATTCTGACTGAGAAGACAAAAGCCGTTAACATTACCGTGAGTTTCTTTAACATCGTCTCCTGAGCCAATTAGCTTCTCTAAGAGACGAGTGCAAGTTATAACTAGCAGCACAAGGATGGGGTCAGCACGGTTCTTCTATTTTCTCTCTGCATTCGTCTCACTATTTATTGCCTGCATTTCTCATCCTGAGCTTAGTCACGTCACGTACAGTGTCCTGCGCTCCCAGTTTTTTACCTCACTCTCTTTCTGTGCAGCACTTACACTGTCATAATATACATAAATGCATATATTAATCTCATGTGACACCTTTCTTCTTGAAAAATAGCAATTTTTCATGTCCTACCTTCAACAGCATCTCCGGTTGTACATTCTGCCTTTCCTCTCATCCACCTACTGCATTGTACTTAATATATCAAGGAAATGCCTGATTATTAGTCACAGTTTTTAACAGCTCTGAAGCTGTGTGTCATTCCTCACTTATCAGAGTAACGTGTTTATTCATTTCCTGGCACAGCATTTGCATTCACATTTACCCAAGCAATTAAGGCTTCCCTCTGTGTGTGTGTGTGTGAGAGAGCGTATGTGTGTGTGTCTAGGACAGTGTACAGAGCCAACCAGAATGCCACTGACATAGCTAGAAGGCAAGAAGGAAAGCAGTTCCTGGGACTAGTGAGAATCAAACCCAGCATGCACATTTCTTGTGCAAAATGTAATCCCTGAGAGCTGTATGTCATTTTAAATCAGGACTGCCAGCATGACATGAACATACCAAATTATACGGCCACAACTGCTACAGGTGCACTGCACCAGTAGTGCTGGTCCCAAGCCCAGTTAATGAAAGGGTTGCGTCAGGAAGGGTACAGATGTAAAACCTGTGTCACATCCAAAATGCAATGCAGACCCCGAGAATGGGAGCAGCAGAAAGAAAGAAAGAAAAAATGTGTGCGTATATTGTCTTTGGGCACCTTGAGAATTGAGAAATTCCCCTCATATAATTTATTCAGTATATTAAAACAATGTGATATTTTCACTGGCAAATAACCACCCCCTTCCTTAATCTGTGCTCTCTTGAGATATTTGCAATTCGTGTCCCCCTCCAAAAAAAGACTTAAATGAATGAATACTAAAATATCCATTTTCTTAGATCAGGGCTCAGCTGGGAAATGCAGTACGATCAATACTCTATCTTTATTCATTCTTCCAGAATATATCCTGCTGTGCTTCAGATCAGGACATCCAGGAATAGAGAGCAAGTTTAATTGTCCCAAGATACCAGAGAATGTCTTTTCAAGCATTTAAATACCACACTCATTAAATAGCAATTATTAAGAAACTCCAACCAAACTGGATATTTTTATAAACAGTACACTGAGGTATTCGAAAAACTGGTACTAAAGCCTATGCAAAATACGCTAGTGCGAATATAAAATGACAGAGTTTCTAGAGCTGTTTCTGCCATGAGAATGGCAAGTTATCTCGATTTAGCAATTTTCAACCCAGTTTAAAGGTTGGAGCTCATGAGATGGGTCATAGCATTTTGGGGGTAGTTTGGAAAAGGTTGGATTGTCATGTATGATCATTTCATGGGTGTACTGTGGCTACAAGAATTCCAGCAACTAACGACAGCAGTGTGGCCATAAAAAGATGCTGGTGAACGTGACCAGCGTTGGCTGGTAAGAATCGTCTCAGACGATAGGCGTACAACACTGCCTCAAGTAACATCGGACTTCAATGCTGGGGTCTCAACAAACATCAGCGTGAGGACTGTGCAGAATGTTCCCTTCAAGATCCTGGTGTGTATATATACACATATATATATACAGGGGTTAGACAATGAAACTGAAACACCTGTCATTTTAGTGTGGGAGGTTTCATGGCTA
>JAOUQY010000038.1:19233730-19249786 GCA_028566355.1 Doras micropoeus | reverse complement strand
AGAGCTGTGGCAGATTCTCCAAGACGCTCAGTAAAACTTACAGCTGATTACTGTACAGTACGATGCAGAAGTCTTAGGCAGATGCAAAGACTCACTGCAAAGCAAAGATGCCTTCAAAAGTAGTGATGTTTCTACATAAAAGAAAACACTATAAAGTGCTGAAAACAGTAATAATCAAAAGGAAGTCAATATTTGGTGTGCCTTTTTCTTAAACAGTGTTCCCAGGTACAGTGTGTGCAGTTTTATATGGATATTAGTAGGGGTGTAACGATACAGTCTGCTCAAGAGTCGATTCGATTTTCTCAGTGTTTTAAACAAAATTTAAACAAAGAACAATTATAAAATTCAGTTCTTTTTTTACTTCTGAAGTGTAAAACAATGCACATTTTCTTGTCTGCGGCTTCACCATATCTTAAATAACTGAGTGAAAGCGTTCTTTTTTTATTTTTGATGAATAACAATTCAAAATGATCGTTTTCTTGAGTAAAAACTTTAACAAAGAATTTTGGTCTCCTTCAAATTAAAAGAAAGATGATGAGTTTATACAGGGGGATCTGTAATAATCTCTGTTATATACGTAAGTCCAACAACCAACTTGACATGGTTTATGCGGTTTAGTCCTGCTTGGGACCAAGCTTTAAAGTGTGGGCAAAACACTTTGTGTGGTGCTAGTCCAGCCTTGTTCACTGCTACCTCCATATTTTGAGCGTTGTCCATAATGACAGCAATGTTGTGATTAGCTTTTTCAAGCCCCGACTCCGAAACAGCGGATTTCCTCGGCTATGTTTAGCCCGGTGTGTGACTCGAAAAGAGGGCCAGTTTGGAGTACGAAGCTCGCCATTTTCCACTCTCCGTGGAATTCCACTCATGTGCTGTTATAGTGACATAGCTCTGGGTATCCCTTGTAGTCCACCCGTCTGTGGTTATCGCTACACTGTCTGCCTCTTTCAAAGTTTGCATCACGTTTGCTTTTGTTTTGAAGCTGCGGCTCAGAATGAAGTGAATGAGGGCATGACGTGCTAGTGAGGGTGGAGCCCTCTGCTGTTCAAAAAATGCTATTACATACATTAGATGGCATTATAAACAGTCCATGATGCACATCATCACATTTTTGCATCACGATGCATCGTGACACGATGCATCACCACACCCCTAGAAATTGGCTTTTAAGTTTTACTGAGCATCTTAGAGAATCTGCCAACAGCTCTTCAGGAGACTTTGTCATACTTGCTTCTTTTTTGCATGCAAATGTTTTTGTCTGAAAAGTAGTCTATGTAATGTGTTGCTTTCGTTACCGGCATGCAAACATTCTGGTGTAACATTTTAATTGTACTGACTCAATAATGCTATGCTATAATGCTATACTTTAACTAAAAAAAAAAAATCACCTAAAAACAATAGGGTGCCCAAGACTTTTGCTCATTACTGTAATGGGGAAATGTTTAATCTTTCATCTCACCTTGTGTGTGTTTACCGTGGACTCATTTGTGGCTTATTTTTACATTCAAGTTCTTTTAGAAATACAGCTCTGCAACACAATCAGAAACAGATTCTATCAGTAGCATAATGCAAAAGTCATTTTTGAGGTTAATGCACACAGGTCCAAATATACAAGGTTCCAAATTTCGGAATGTTTATTGTAAAATGCCTTCATGTCATTTACAGAACATGTATTATGTATACTGTGTGGATGTTTGCTCATAGTATTTTACATTTAGTTTATTGCTTCTGTATATGAAAATTGGATAAAACATGAAAAGAATAGCTTTTGGTAAGACTTTGTGTCGGCTGTGTGTAATAATTGTGGTTCTGTATTTGAATTATGCAGTCACTTACTACCCACAAGCTTCAAATGTTCTTTCATCCTTCACTCACTGCAGGCAAACATGTCTCTGTGGTAATATCACTGGCAGTACAGACACTGTGGGTAGATGTTGAGCCTTTTTTCCACTGCAGGGGGCAAACCGTTTTGGCCAAGATGAGAAATAGTTACACAGACTGCATTTTTTTTTTTTTTTTTTTTTTTTTAATAAACCACAAAACAAATTAGCAGCTCACAGTCTACTCAAGTATTAATGCTGCATAGGGGTTTTAGTATTTCTTCTCTTGTAGGTATGTACCAAAGGATTGCAGGTGCTTGCCATATATATATATATATATATATATATATATATAATGATGCATACCTGAATATGCATTACCATTTCTAACAATTTAAAGTGTTAATGTCAAGCCCAAGTTAATATTTGACTCAATCACAGATCCGTACCATTTATTGCATATATTTTTATGAACACCTGAACGTGTCACTGATGGGTATGGCGTTCCATGTCCTTGCTGTATGTTTCATTGAACAGCACACAGCATGGAAAAGAAACCTTGCGGTGGAAAAGAGGCTTTAGGTTGAACAGTACTGGGATGTTCCTTTTACTCTTAGTTATACAGATTAACTTAAGTAAGTTGTCTTTATCAGGATCTAAAAGGTAAACTGCAGGACAAGTCCGCCATGGAGCGCCGCGTGTCGGATTCTCAGGATAAACTTGGGTATGGATGTACTTCCTGTACGCGTCTCTGAGAAAGTTCCCTTTTTTTAATGAGACGGTGAGTAATTATGCTTTGTCTCGTGCACAGTGAGGTGGAGCAGAATTTGGAGCAGCGTACGGTGGAGCTCCAGGAGTCTCAGAGTGTCCTGAAGAAGAAGGAGCAGGAGATGCAGAGGTGCCAGCAGGAGCTGCAGGAGTGCCACAGCACCCTTGGGGAGTGTCAGAGAGAGCTGGAGCATCACAAGTGTGACCTGGAGGCCTCTCGGGCCATGCTGAAAGAGCTAGAGGAGAAGAGCGTGCAGGTAGTGCAGGAGCTCAAAGACTCGCAGAGCACGGTGAAGCAGCAAGAGCAGGAGCTGGCCCGAGTGAGGGAGGTGCTAAGACGAACAGAAGAGGAGTTGGACCAGCGTGTGGCCCACATGAGTGAGCGGTGCTTAAGCATGGAGGACGAGAGGGGTGAGCTGCTAAAGCCTTGATGGTAGATCCCTAGGGTCTGACATGTATATGATTGTGGAATTTTGTAACGGAGTATAATATGCTATATTAGCTTATGAAATCCAGCGTCCTTAACAGCAGAGAACATTTGAACATTTCATCCAAGACAGCTATTTACATTTATACTTTGCACTTTGGCACTGTTGTTAGTTTTTCTTTCAAAAATGGCTGATGGCTACAGACATCATCAGCAGAGACTTTCCTTTTTTGTTGTGGTTTTTTTTTTTTTTTGCTGTATTTTGTAACAAGGGTTGTATATATATATCTTTCTTTATACTGGAACGTGTGTGCGTGTGAGCAGCCAGGACACAGGAGGAAGGACTGAGGAGAGTGCAGGAACTTCTGGCTGAGATGAGCTCACTGGAGGAGAGCAAGAAGTGTGAGAAAGAAGCCCATGACAAGCTGAAGCAGCAGTACTCAACTCTTACTGAACAGTTTGAAGAACAGAAGGTAACATTCTCCCCGGTCTTTCACTTCACTTACTTGCTCACTCACTCACTCTCAGTACCCGCTTTATCCTGGTCACGGTGGATCTGGAGCCTTTCCTGGGTACACTGGGTGTATGGCAAGAATAAACCATGGATGGGATTACCAGTCCATCACAGCACAGTGTACATACATTTGCGCACTTTCATATTTATGGGCAATTTATCTTATTAATTCCACCTATGGGCAGGCTTTCGGCAGGTGCAATGAAACTAAAGACCCCAAGCCAGCCCACATGGACCCGGAGAATGTACAGTGGTGCTCGAAGGTCTGTGAACCCTTTGCAATTGTCTATATTTTTGCATGCATTTGACCTATAACTTCATCAGAGTTAAATCCTAAAAGTAGATAGAGAGCCAAATCAAACACATGAGACAAAAATATTCAACTTGGTCATTAATTTATTGAGGAAAATATTATGATCCAATATGACACATATCTGTAAGTGGCAAAAGTGTGTTAGTATCTGGCGTGAGTCCCAGAGGTTCCAAAAGGTTCAAAACTTTAAGCACTACTATTGAAAATAGTGTATGTATTTGGTGTAACTATTTATTTCATTTGGAATTGAACATAAGCTCAACATGCTCTGTAAGACTTATTAAGAGTTCTAACCTTATAGTGTACCCATTAAAGTGTTCAGAATATATTCACTACCTGGATATGTGACAACCTCTAAAGTATACAAACATGTTGTACAAATTGCTGCTTAATGTTTAAGAATCGTTTCTGACCTGCTGTCGGAGGCTGATTTTCTTCACTGTGCCTGTTAGTCAGTCCAGATTGTGGGGCTGTTTTCGTTGAATAATATGCAAATATAATATATGCAAAATCATACTAGTTCCACAAAAAAAAGAATGAAATTACACGAGACACACAAATTTTAAATTAATGATAAAAACAATAAAAATAAATTATTGGTTCACAAATATGTTTAGAGCGCACGTACCATTTCCTTTTTGTGCTTTCTAAGCTAAAGCTCTGGCCAGACCAAAAACAAATACAATTCACCTAATGGAAAAATCAGTTTACTAATGTGTGTGGGGTTTTTTTTTTTGGTTGGTTGCTATCACATTAAAAGTGGGGAAAATATCCAACATGATTTATCTTGGTTTAATTTTTTACATCACAAAACCAATTTGATTAGGGTTGTGCAGATTTTTAGTATTCACCGTACGTCCAATATCAGCAGATATCTTTCACTGCAGTTTATTATGCGTACCACAACATGGCCTTGCACTTATGCTAATTTTTATAACAAGCTTCTACACTCAGCTGGGTGCTTATTAATCCAAACATTGTTGCAGGCTGTGGTATAAAAATCGGTTCAACCCATATCTGTTTAATTGTTAATGCTGCTCCGTTCTTCTTTCCCTTTTTCCCCCTTTGCCCAATATGATTTTTGTATTGACAATTATACTGGGCTGTGTTTTTTTTTTTTTTTTTTTTTTTTTTTTTATTCTCCTCAATTAATTACTTTTCCAACTGACTCACAATCATGCAAATCTTTTAAAGTTGCCAGTGGTTTTGAAACGGAAGTCTTCTTGTCTGACATGTGAAATGTGCCCGCAGGCTCGTAATGAATCCCTGTCCAGCATGATGGAGGCTCTGCGTGATCAGGAAGACAAAGAGAGGAAGCAGTTAGAGGCGGAGCTGGAAGAGGTACTGGAGGAAGTGAATATGCTTGAGGAGCGGGACAAGCTCCTGTACGAGGCTGTCCATCTCCTGACACAGGAGAAACATGAAATGGAGGAGGGACTGAACAGCACCCGTGAAGAATTAGAGAGGTGAGATCTTGCTGACAGGGAAGCAAGCTTTTATTTTCTCATAATCACTGGATAATCGGTGGTTAATGCTGGCACTGTTTTGGTAGGAACAAAGCAGAGGCTAGGACCTTAGAAGATGTTCATCAGGAGACTGTGAAGAAACTACAGGATGAACACAACAGCTCACTGGGAAAGATAGGCGACATGGCCTCCGAGTTAGAGAGGTAAGTACTGAGCACTAGCTATTAAGACCCCCTGACTTATCTCAGATCATGCTATTAATCCCTTATTCCTTTCAGTGCCACGCAGGCTCTGAATGTGCAGAGAGAACAGGATGAGGCTCGTGTACAGGAGCTGAAGGAGGAGCTGAGCAAAATCACTCAGCAATTGCAGGATGAAGGGAATAAACTCATTCACCAACAGCACACTCAGGAAAAGGAGAGGGAGGAATATGCCAGGTCAGATACACACTCAGATGCACTGTGCCACACCATGGTTTAATAGAAGCCAATTCTGTCAAAATCTACAAAAACAATCATTATTTTGTTGATCACTTTTCCCGGTATGACAACCTACACCGATTAGCCATAACATTAAAACCTCCTGCCTAATATTGTGAAGGTCCAACTTGTGCCACCAGAACAGCCCTGACCTGTCAAGGCTTGGACTCTACAAGACCTCTGAAGGTGCACTGTGGTATCGGGCACCAAGACATTAACCACAGATTCTGTAAATTGTAAGGTGGGGCCTCCATGGATTGGACTTGTTTGTCACAGATCCTTGATTGGATTGAGATCTGGGGAATATGGAGGTCAAGTCAACACCTTGAACCCTTTATCAGGTTCCTCAGACTATTCCTGAACAATTTTTGCAGTGTACTGAAAGAGGCCACTGCCATTAGGCAATACCATTAATACAGATAAGTGAGGCACACGCATGTGTGCAGCCCAGCCTTCAGTCCCCATAGTTATCATTTGAGTGTGGGCTCCCATTACCCTGTCATTGGTTCAGTGATTGTCCTTCCTTGAACCACTTTTGGTAGGTAGTAACCACCTCATGCACCACTGCTGATTCTGACCCAGTCGTCTAGCCATCACAATTTGGCCCATGTCAAAGTTACTCAGATCTTTACGGTTGCCCATTTTTCCTGCTTGCAACGAATCAACTTTGAGAACCGTTCACTTGCTGTGTAATATTACCCCATTCCTTAACACCCCCCCACCCCCCCATGACAGGTGGCAATGTATTCAGATGATCAATTTTTTCACCTCACCTGTCAGTGGTTTTAATGTTTTAACATTTTTAACATTTAAAAAGGGCACAAGGCAGAGGTGAATTCTTTCTTTGAAAAAAAGTGTTTTATGAAACCAAAATCCAAAAAGATTAGATCCCATAATTGCTCTTAGAAAAAATCATTTTTGAGAATGATTATCCACAAAACCTTTTACGTTGTCAGTAGATTTCATGTTGTCATTAAAAGCTGAAAGATGACAATGCACTGAGCCCAAAAAAAAAAAAAAAAGACTAGCTTTATAGTACACTGTGCTGCTTACCCAGAGATGGATAGCTGTTTTGTTGACTTCAGGTCAGCAATTCCATGTCCATCTAATGCTAGGAGTGACAACAAAAGTAGCAATGTAATGTTTACAGCAAGCTAGTTATCTAGCCAAACTGTTTTCATCACGGTCACGTCTTTTGCCTGAAGAAACTGAGGTTGCTATGACGAACTGTGAAACAGCCCTAACTAACGTAGGTTAAAAGCAAAAAAGTTCCACATCATCCTTTAATAATTTACATATGGAATGTGATTGGTCCATTTATTGAGATCACACACCAAAGGAAATTAATTAGGAAAGAAATTATATGCATGTGTGTATGGTGTAGGATTAGGGTTACATATACTAGTGCATATCAAAAAACTTTAATATAGTGGAAAAAGTTGTTTTTTGTTTACTTTATAAGTTAATTTGACTTAAATTTGACACTTAAAAGCTTGCTTGTGCTCGTGGCTAAACGGAGCTTATTACAGATCCCCCCACATAAACTCATCATCTTTCTTTTAATTTGAAGGAGACTAAAAATTCTTTGACTAAAAATGTTTTCACTCAGTTATTTAAGTTATGGTGAAGCTGCAAAAACCTATATAAGAAAGATTTGTTTAAAATATCATGAGAAAATTGAATTTTGAACACAATATCATGAACCGAATTGAATCATGAGCAGACTGTATGGTTATACCCCTACACACAACATCATTATCTTGTCCAAAGATGGCTTGAATGAACAAATAAAAAAATCAAGTCACTGTTCATCTTTTTCATCAAGGGATCATCCATAAAAAAATTAAACAAGAAGGTATGAATGGAACATTTTACTTGGCAGTTTTGGAGGCTTTGAGGAAGAAGGTTTTGCATGTGTGCTGTCAGATCACCTCTTAATGGATCCTCCATCATGATAGTGCATGGCTCTGAGAAATGTTGGCATTCCAGTCCTTCCACATCCACCCTATAGCTCCAGCTTGGCTCCCTGTGATTTCTTCTTGTTCCCCAAGATTAAAACACATCCCAGTGAATAAGCCCTATGGAGCATGGGAATTTTATTCTCATTACTTTCCAGACAGACCTTGTGTGTAAAATTACATCATGTATTCTGAATATTAAAGTATACAGAAAATCAGGCTAAATGTGTTTTTGTTTTCAGGATGTTACTGGAAGTCCAGACTAAGCTGGGCCAGTGTGAGATGGACTTGAGGCAGGCCAGGGAGGAGGTAGGACAGGAGCAAGAGGAGAAACGGCAGGCCCTGGCTCAGCTGGAGCAGACCCGGCAGCACAGGAGGGAGTCAGCAGAACACAGGGTTCAGGAGGTCCAGCTCCTACAGGAGCAGTTGAAGGTGCTGAAGAAGGAGAAGGAGCAGCTCCACCAGCAGATGGAGCAGGAGAAGGAACGGTTCCACCAGTGTATGGAGCAGGAGAAGGAGCAGCTCCACCAGCAGATGGAGCAGGAGAAGGAGCATTTCCACCAGTGTATGGAGCAGGAGAAGAAGCAGTTCCACTGGCAGATGGAGCAAGAGAAGGAGCAGCTCCACCAGCAGATGGAGCAGGAGCGACATGAATTAAAGCAAAAGCTCACAGAGGCACAAAAAAGGTGTAGTAGTAACTCTGTGCCTCAGTAGAATTGGAAAAGTTGCAGTAAATTTAAATGAAATATTGAGGTTGAGTCACATCCAAGTATAATCTTTTATTTTTATATATATATATATATTCTAGCTGAAATATATTTAGGCACTTAATGCCAAGAAGTCTGTCAAGGTTAGTCCCAGTACAACACGACTAGATTAGATTCAGTAGCAACATCTCACCAAAAACACTCAGGGGGCATTTATTTTCTGAGAAGTCCTCTAATACAGCTTTTTAGAGAATGACAGAAGTCCTGTATCCGCTGTTCAAGTGAAGTATTCCTGAGGCTCTAGGTCTGTCACTGAATAAACTCCTAGTCTAGGAACAATAATGTAGTAGAACAAATGCATTAATATATACCTAGCATCTATGTTACACCCGGAACTACTATCAGCAACTATCATTGCACACTTTCTAATTTAGATATTTAGCCCTGCTGTGGCATAAAATGTCTTACTTATTTAACAATTTGCTTAAAAGTCAAGTGAAATGGTGACAACCAAGCTATTATTTGTTTCTTAGATTATTACAATTATGCATAATTATTTCAAATATCTCATCACACGACTCCATATATTTTCTCTGTGGCTCCAGTGTGAAGTTTAGACAAGCCTGTTGAAAGTTAATGAAGATATAGTACTAAAATACTGTATTATGTGTTGACTCATATCAAGTATTGGTGCAAATAGTCTTTTCAAAATGTTATACCATAGCCTCTTCAGGAAAGTGGTCTAATTGCTTATTTGCATACATACAGATGGGAGACAAAAGAAAGGATAAACCAGTGGCTCTGTTATGCTTTGGGGTGTTTATTTATTTAGCTGGCATGGCTTGCCTGCACTTATCCCCTTAGAATGAAGCATAATGATGCACAGGATGTTGGTGACTGGACATTTTTGGTTGGTGGACTATTTTCAGTCCAGCAGTGACACTGAAGTGTTTTAAAAAAAAAAAAAACAGCTGCACTGCTGTCTGATCCACTTACACTAGTACAACACACTAACACGCCATCACCACATCAGTGTCGCTGCAGTGCTGAGAATGATCCACCACCCAAATAGTACCTGATTTGTGGGGGTCCTGAACATTAAAGAACAGAGTAAAGGGGACTAACAAAGTGTGTAGGGGACTAGCAAAGTACTCTTCTATCTATCTATCTATCTATATATCTATATCTATATATATAGATATATCTATATATATATATATATATCTATAGAGAGAGAGATGGAGATATGATAGATAGATAGATAGATAGATAGATAGATAGATAGATAGATAGATAGATAGATAGATGCAGTATAGTAGAGTACTAGATTACTTTGCTTACAGATGGAGTTTTATCCAATACATCCTTTGTGTGGTTTGCTTAACTTTTTTTTTTTTAAACAGCACATCAAAGGATGAGACGGAGCACTGGAGAAACTTGTATGAACAGCTTTATGCTAAAGTTAAGCCCTTCCAGGTGAGCCTGCACTGTGAAATTACTTCTGCAACTGGAATGTTTGTAGCATGCACCAAACCCTCTTTATTTTCATGGGATTGAATTGCTGATGCTGAGTGTGCAGATGCTCTGTGTTCCTTTCTAATATGCCTCATGTTTCTTTCCTTCTTTTCAACCCCAGGAGCAGCTGGATGGCTTTGCGGCTGAGAGGGACGCATTGCTCTCTGAGAAAGGCTCCACTCAGGCAGAGCTGAATAAGCTGGCAGACGCCTACGCCAACCTGCTGGGCCATCAGAACCAGCGACAGAAAATCAGGCACATGGTCAGGCTCAAGGAGGAGAATTTAGAGCTCAAGCAGGTCAGCATTGCCTCACGTCTGTTAAAACTCTTGCTGAGTCTCTCCACGCGAGGGCTACTCTAACCTGTGCTGCACAAAATAAGATTCCTGTTTGTTTTTACAGGAAATGACTAAGCTGAGGACACAGGTCGGGAAGCAGAAGAGAGACCTCGAGCAGATGAAGTCCAGTCAGGCACCACGCCGGTTTGACCCCAGCAAAGCTTTCAAACACGAACATAAAGAGAACCAGCAGCCTGTGGTGGCTCTTAGATAGAGGGAGGATCTACAATTTGGTTACAATCTCAACTTACATGAATACATGATGTCTTGCCACATTGCAATTACTCCATTGTGTTTGTAGACTTAATGTATACTCTCTCACTAAGATAGAATTTATTGATCTAGACTTTGCTAAGAAGAACCTGTCAAAGAAAAAGGAAGTTCTTGGTGGATTTTGTCTGCAATGTCTTAAGGCAAGAGTTGGGAAAATTCCTTCTACACTTAGGTGTTACTGTTCTCTATGGTGTCTGTACACTGAGGGTGTTTTTATTTATTCTGTTGGTTTGCGTGATTGGTGTCACCAATGCTGCATGACTTAATATGGGAATAAATAAATATATAATTTTAAATGAGTAATATTTTAAGCAACTCTATGTTTAGGTCTGGATTACCCGAATACTAGATATGTGGTCTAGTATGCTGTAAAATTGGGTTGTGCGTGCTCATCCATCATACAATTCTGATTCATTTTGTAACCTTTGAACTTAATTTCCACTAATTTTGTAGTTCTAGTAATCCCATTATATATTCAATCTAATTACTCAACCCAGTTCTGCACATTTCATGCATCATTTGATTACTTGGCTGCTCTTTTCTTTGTTCTAATGCTTGTTTTTAAAGTTTTTCAAGATCTTTTCATACGTGATTTCAAATTTGATAATTGTTTTGCTATGTAGAACAATTATTTAATAAATACAATTTACATAATTTCTATTACAGTTGTCATTTTTCCCCATGTTATACTGTTATGGAATGGTATGCATCAAATGAGACTGAACAAAAGTCATTCATCTTAATTTATGGGAGCATTTAGTACATTGTTTTTCCACAGTAAAAGAAGTAAGTGACTGTTTAACTGCTCTCTGTGAAGGGTTTAATAAATCTAAGATGTTAAACCTGAATCACAAGCTATGTATGTTGTTTCTTGTGCTGTTATCCAGCAGAGGGCACTGAAGTGCAGTAGTACAAGGCTTCAAGCACAGTGCCGTTTTGGATTCAGGGTTTTACTCGTGTTTAATCAGACATGAAGGTTTTGGTCAGGTGTGTTTTGAGTACTGATGATTTGGAGTGTTTTTCAGATGCATTCACAGATTTAGTTGCTACAGTTAGTAGTAGTTGTAGTAACTGGTGACAAGTTTGGCAGTGCTTTCTATTAATATTACAGTTCTTATTCTATTACTAAACGATACATGCCCAAGCTCTAACTTCCTACAGAAAAGGTATGTCTAATATCTTACTGTTTAAACGTGAAGCAGCTGAAAACAGCTTTGTAATTTACTTTTAGCCAAAGAGCAGGAAGCATTAACACAGTTGTGGTCAGAAGTTCACACACTCATCGTGGACATCTCATGGTATTGTCGGCCTTTCAATGATTTCTTTGAACTGGTCTTTTTCTGTGGCAGAACGAGTATAGAACATACATATTTAATTGTAAAATAAAATTTGGTGCACAAGCTTTAATTTTTGGGGAGTTTTCTGAAATTACCATGGGGTCAAAATTATACATTACAGCACAGCTAATATGTGGTCAATGTTCCTTAACAAGATGCACCTTGACCAGTTGTTTTTGGTAGCCAAAACACGAACATAACAAGCTTCTAGCAGAATTCTGGTTGGATATTTGACCACTCTTCTTGGCAGAATTGGTGGAGTTCAGTTAAATTTGTTAGTTTCCTGGCACGGACCTGACTTTTAAGCACAGTCCACATATTTTCGATAGGGTTGAGATCAGGACTTCATTCCAGGACCTACCTCAGGAAGGTCATTCCAATAGCTTAATGTAAACTTGCTTTATCTATTCCACAACCAGCTTTGATGTGTGTTTGGGTTCATTGTCCTGATGGAACACCCAATTGTGTTTCAACCCAGTTTCAGCCCTCTAGCTGATGGTTTGAGGTTATGCTGAAGAATTCTGAGGTAGACGTCCTTCTTCATTATTCCATACACTTTGTGCAATGTACAAGTTCCACTGACAGCAAATGAATGATGCTACCACCATCATGCTTAACTGCTGGCTCAGTGTACTTGGGGCTGAATGCCTCACCTTTACTCCTCCAAACATACCTCTGGTCAATAAAATTTATATAAAACATAAAATTTTCCTCCAGAAAGGTTTGTGATCAGCTGCAAAGTGTAGTTGAGCATGAAGGTGTTGATTTTGGAGCAGCATCTTCTTTCTTGGATGGCAGTCTTTCAGACCATTGTGATGTAAAACTTGCTTGATTGTAGACACCCAGACTGGTGTTCTAGCAGCTTCTATTTCATGGTAGGCCTGTGTCTTGGTGGTTATTGGGTTGTTCCTGACAATGCAAACCAGTTTCCTCTCAGCTGAGGGCAACAGTTTGGATCTTCTTCCAAACCTTGTACTTGTACTTACATACAGTTGTTTGACCTGATGATCTTGGAATGTGCAGTTGTTTAAAAATGGCTCCAAGAGACATTCCTGACTTGTGTAAATCAACAATCATCTTTCTCAGATCTGCACTGAGCTCCTTGGACTATCCCAATGTACCGTGTGTTGGTCAATCCAATGATTGCTGTCAAACAAATCCTTTTTATGTGGACACAACTCCATCTACCAGTCATGATCACTAACAGAAAGTTAAAAGGCCCTGGCAAGTTATAAACTATTTTGGAACTTTCAGCACCACTGAATTACTAATCTAACTGGATGCATGTATAATGTATAATAATTTTGATCCATAAAACTTATGTTTTTTATTAAAGATGTATGCTGTACCCTCATCATGCACCAAAAACATAACAGTTAAAAGAAATCACTGAAAGCCCAATATTTCCATGATGAATGTATGTAAAATTATGACCACAACTGTAAATTTAAAGGAAAAACTGTCAAAACTGACATGAATACTAAAAAAAACCCCGAAACTTACACTATATAACAAAAGGTATGTAGGTACTTGACCATCACACCCATATCTGGTTCTTCCCCAAACTGTTGCCACTAAATTGGAGGCATACAGCTGCCTAGAACGTCTGTGTCTGCTGTTGTATTATGATCCTGCTTCACTGGAAATAAGGGACCCAAACCTATTCCAGCTTTATAACCACTTTATAAAATATTAAGGCAATGCTTATGAATTTGTTATCACAAACTCTTACAAGCACCGGTAATGCTATGGTACAATTTTATTTGGGTTTTTCCAGACAATCCTCTTGTACGCTCGGATTCTACTCACTACTCCAAATCAGGTTTCTAAATTCCAGTATAATATATTGCTTGCTGCACTCTTAGCTACTTGGCTCCAAAAAAACACCAACATCTTTCAAAAGTCAAGGTTGCAGAGTTAACATTGTTATTTCTGCAGGGCCTTTCTCACCTGTCACTTCTGTCTCTGACTCTGAGTTGACCTTGACTTGACAGGAAATTGGAAAATCTTGCTTAAAGGTAAATCATTTCACTGAAATGTTTTCTGGGACAGGTGCCCTGGAATTTGGCCTTCCTGTCTCACTGTTTCTGCCGTGCTGTGTGGGACGGTAAGCCTCTGGCCCCTGACAGGGTCTCTGTGTATCTACACTCATCCTGTCCTAACAGTGACAGGCAGTAATTCAGCTCTGACCTTCGGCACAACCTCCCCCATTGGCCTGCCATCCCTTTAACACTCATACATGCAAAACTAGCATTAGCACTCTCCGTGTCTATTTTTGGACATATCTTGCTGAATACTAAAAGAGAGGCTCATAAAGGATGTCTTGATCTATGATCTTCTCTGAAATGACTTAGTAAATTGAGTCTTCCCCCCCCTACCTACACATTGTCCTGCAGGCATGAGAAGATGATGAATCTGCTATGGCATGATAGAGTATGGTGAGGAAATGGCTTGACAGTTGAGAAAATGGCCGTGTTTCTTAGATATGATAAATCTCTGTGGGGGGGGAGTGACGAGACACATGCATGGTCTTTTTTCTTTTTTTTTTTTTTTTTGCAAGGAAAATGTAAGCTTGAAAAGTAGTACCTAATTGCCCTCTTAGTCCCAAAACTGACAAGGTAGAAATGGCATATATATCACTGAAATTGATTTGTTGTCTCATTTTCCAACTGCCATGTGAATTACATAGGATTGATGTTGGTGTGAAAGTATTTTTCACCTGAAAATGAAACCACATTTGCCTTTAGAGATTTGCTGGTCTTTTCTTGGTAACTACCTATCGAATAGTGCAAAACAGCACTAAAGAGTGCTCTTTCATATGACTGTGCTGCAATAACACACCTTTTACACTTTGACTGAGATTTTGCATGTTTGCATAGGACAACATTTATGTTTTCTCACCTGTCAGCTTGTGAAGTGTTTCAATAGTGGTAAGCAAGTCACAAGCATTTCTTTTTTTACACAATTTCTTTAAATTAGCTGATACAATTTGTTCACAGGTTTTTGGAAAACTGTCTTTTTTTCCACTGTATTCCCGTGTCTTACTTTTTGGCTAAAGAACTGACTGTTTCGGGGCATTTGATGTGTTCGAAACAGATGCAAATACAATATACAAACAGCAGGTGCACATTACATTGTTATACTGTATACACAATTTTGATTGTTTTTTTACAAACTTGCCAGAAAAGTTCACAAGGCACTCAGTTGAGGCTAGAGGTGTGCATTGGCTTTGGCATCCTGCTGAATGCAATAAAAAGTCTTTTTCTTACTTTAAATGGGGCAACCATTCAGAAATGAAGCATGTATGAAGCTCATTGTACAAAGAAATCACACATTCATTAGGAATTCACAGGAATCATAAAAATCTACGCACCATAGCATAGTTGTGTTGCACATTATTAGGCTGTAAAAAGAAATTTGTAGTCATTTTTGTACTCATGCATCAGTGCAGTAGGTGGTGGTATATGCCTAAAATGTGAGCAAGCAACATCATTATCTTCATCATCGCTAGTAAAGAAAGAGAGAGCTAAAGAGCGACTTTAGAGCGAGTTAAGTAGGAAGAATTTGGAGCTTCAGGTCCAGTTATTTTATAATTCAATTTGCTCATTTGAGTCTCAGAGTACTTAATAAAGTATTCATGACCATTAATAAACTGCAATAGATTCCACTCGTTCATCTGGATTGATAACTGTGCATAACTTACAGATAGTAACTTACTTAAAATTGTGTTACTTCATGTAAGATTGCATCCTTGTTTAGAATATTATTGTAATAACGTTGTAATATTAAACAATAATAAACACAACAATGTTAAATTCTCAAAACTGGCTGGTCAGAAGTTGAACTATTACCAGCCAGTGGCTGTGCCAGAAATATTTTACAAGGGGTGTATTGGGGTAGCTGATCTGTGTAAAGCAGGGGCTAGTGTTGCTGGAAGCCAGGACTAAACTATGACTCAAACAACTTGTCACAACATCAATCATCAATCACAACAATCACATACAATATATTGGCAAAAGTATCCAATCACCCTTCCAAATCATTGAATTCAGGTGTTCCAATCACTTCCATGGCCACAGATGTATAAAATCAAGCACCTAGACATGCAGACTGCTTCTACAAACATTTGTGAAAGAATGGGT
>JAOUQY010000038.1:19201052-19222605 GCA_028566355.1 Doras micropoeus | reverse complement strand
ACTCAAGCATGCAGCCTACTGCCTGTCTGATATAAACACCATTTCTGAAGTGGTCTGTAAATATTACAACCATTCAGGGTTCCTGTCAATTTTCAGTCCAATTTCAATGCCTGTCTGTCAAGCAAAGCCTTTTCTATCTTTCTTCTTCTTACCTTAACCCTGCTTTGTCTTCATCCTGCTCCTATCTCATTCTCATTTTGCACATCACACAAATCGCACATCACCTCCTTTAATGGATTATAGCCTTCTCTCCCTACACTAATACAAACACAGGTCTATTAAAATCCTTGGACCTTAGTTACAGTTCATGCATGTGCTAGAAGACAATTCAGTAAGAGTCAGTTTTCATTCATTCATTCATCTTAAATAACTGCTTTATACCGGTCAGGGTCATGATTTATCCACGCAATGTGATAGAACCCAGTCCAGAGGGGACACCAATCCATTGTAGGGCACACATTAACCCAAGGCTAGTACTCATAGGGCTAAATGATACCTATGTACATGAGCACTGTACCTATGTCATGGAAGCTGACATAAGGTTACATGTCCATTTCAAAGGCTTATTCCATCAGGTGTCAGATGTCATAAATACTAATTTTTAACATTGACATAATATCTAAGTTAAGTTACAGATTAAGTCTTGCCCCACAGTACTTAGCAGGGCTGTAAACCTCAAGCTTCCACATGCTCAGATTTTGAATTTTAAGGCAACACTTTAATATTTGATGATACATCTGAATGTGCTTGTAATGATCCCACACAGGCTAGAGTCTGTACAAAGTGACTAGACTAGTGGAATGATGTTTAACTTGAGAAACAGCACTGAGGTTTGTAGCAACAACAGACGTGAAGGCAGTATAACAACTGTTGATCCGCACTGAGGAGGGCTGAATGAGTCCTTTTTATTCTCCCCAGCGCAGGCTAAATGAGCTCTTCAAAACGGTTGCCAACAGGTGCACCCGATTAGGTGGGAAATTTAGTTAGTTCCTGATTAACTCGCTCGGCTTGACCATTGGCTTGGGGGCAAAATCCTGAGGTTAGGCTTACTATAATGCCCAGCTTGTCTATAAAATAGCCAGACCCAGGAGATGAACTGGGGACCTCTGTCAATAACTATATCCTCGGGAAGACCATAAAACTGGAACACATTCTGGAAGAGTGCTCTCCATCTCCATGGCTGTGGGCAGACCTGAGAGAGGGATAAATCTCACACCTTTAGAGAAAGGATCCACAATGACCAAAATGGCAGTTTTGCCCTGAGACTGAGGCAAGTCTGTGAGAAAGTCAATGGATAAGTGTGACCAGGGTCACTCTGGAATAGGCAGGGGATGTAGTTTACCTGCTGGTAAAGTGCAGGGTACCTTAGCCTGGGCACAAACATGAAAAGAAGCAATGAATTCTTGGACTTCAAGGGCCATGCGAGGCCACCAGTACTTGGATCGGATGAGCTCTGTGGTGCGTTGTGTGCCGAGATGCCCTGTCCATGGGCCCAGGTGGTGAGAGGGCTGTACAGGGAGGAGGGCACGAATAGTTTCTCTGGGGGTCACTGAATACTCCCTCTGGTGGGTTGGAGCTCTTGTATTTTCTTGTCCAGCTCCTAGACTATGACTTGAAAAATTTTGATTAATTGATTATAGTTTCAGGCTCTGTGTCTTCGGAATTGGGTTCATGGATCCGGGACAAAGCGTCCACCTTCCTGTTCTTGGTGCCTGGTCTGTAAGATAAAACAGGAAAACATTATCACCCACCTGGCCTGGCGTGAGTTCAGAACTTTTGCAGCTTTTATGTACTCGAGGTTCTTATGATCTGTAAAAATGGAAACCAGGTGTTTGGCCCCTCTAGCCAGTGTCTCCACTCCTCCAACCCGAATTTGATAGTGAGAAGCTCTATATCTTCACTCCTCAGAGCTGCTCCAAGGCTGAGGGGATGAGCGGAAGGGGATATGGATACCTAACCAAGACCTTATTCAGGCCCCGGTAGTCAATGCAAGGCCTGAGGCCACCTCCCTTCTTTTCCACGAAGAAGAATCCTACGGAGGCAGGGGACGAGGAGTGGCTGATATGGAGATGGGCTTCTTGGATATAATCCTCTAAAGCTTGGTGTTTGGGGAGAGACAGGGCGTAAGCTTTGTTGTGGGGATGGGGGTGCATCCTGGCAAGAGGTCTATGGTGCAGGTCTAGGGTCAGTGAGGAAGTAGGCCCTTGGCCTTTCCTTTATCAAACACCTCCATGAGGTCTTGGTATTCTAGGGGAACATGAACTTTAACATGAGTCTCTGGACTCTCTACTTGGGTGGTTTGAATGGTGCAGACCTGTAGGTTCAGGCAGTTTTTGAAACAGAATGGAAACAGGGATCATTGTAACAGTGCTACCGTGCACCGCATGGTTTTTGGTACCACCACATGGTTTTTGGTACCACCGCATGGTTTTTGGTACCACCACATGGTTTTTGGTACCACCCCTGGTGCGTGTAGTAGCAGAAGGTCTAGTTTGACAGTTCATGATGGTGTGGCCGCTTTCCCCGCAGTAGAAGCACAGGTGAAGAGTGGCCCTTTGCTTCTTTTCCTGGCTTGAAAGGCACAGTGATCCTAGGACCATGGGTTCCGGCTCCTCCGTCTGGTTTTCGGTGTGGTGCTGGCAGGCCGGTTCTGCAGAAGGTTATCTAGAGCTATGGTTGTGGTGATGAGGGTGTCCAGGGACATGTCAACGTCTCACTTCGACGTTGAGCCCTCTACAAAACGTGGCTTTTGAGTGCTGCCTCGTTCCACCCGCTCTCAGCAGCCAGTGTTTGAAACTTGAGGGCATAATCCGCTGCCCTCCGGTTGCCCTGCAATAGAGAGAGGAGTCACTCTCCGGCACTCCGGCCGTCAGTACTATGATCAAACACCTGGCGAAAGCGGTCAATGAAACAAGCATATGATCGAGTGTCCTCACCTGCATGATGCAAAGGGCGGTTGCCCATTGGAGGGCCTTCCTGCTAAGCAGGCTTATGATCACAGTAACCTTTTGCTGATCGGTTAGTTCACCGTGGAGGGTAAAGAATAGGTCAAACTGAAGGAGGAACCCTTTGCACCCCTCAGGTTTGCCACCATACCTCTCTGGCAAAGCACCGCCAACATGGGTTGCAGGTGTGGGTGCAGCTTCCACATGCTGCCAGACAGCCTCCCAGTGGCTTATGGTGGTGCGAAACTCCTCCAATAGCTACCTGCCATGGACCAAAATTTGCTGCAAACTTTGACTCCATGTGAGGTGGATCAACCTGTAATGATCCCACACAGGCTGGAGTCAAGTGCAGATATGTCTAATGTCATGCAGAAAGGCAAGCACAACTCAGAGTTCAAGAAACAAGAATGGAAGTACAAAATACAAGAATGCTCAGAGCATGGTCGAAGGATGGGTGAGAGTAACAGGAATAATAACAACGAAAGTCAAAGTTCAAAGCACAGAAGGTTGTCCATAAACGTGTCAGGAACATGGAAGGCAAACACCACGCTCTGGCTTGATGAACTGGGGAGAAAACAAACAAAACAAGACTGAGAGTGCAAGTAAATGTGACTAGATGCAAAACTGCACAAATTAACTAGACTAGTGGAAAGATACTTAACTTGAGAAACAGCACTGAGGTTTGTAGCAACAACAGAGGTGAAGGCAGTATAACAACCATTGATCCGTGCCTAGGAGGGCTGAATGAGTCCCTTTTATTCTCCCCAGTGCAGGCTAAACCAGCTCTTCAAAATGGCCGCCAACAGATGCACCCGATTAGGTGGGCCCTGTGGGAGTTTTAGTCTGTGCTTGTAGTTCTCCCACAGGGCGTCTCGGGCACCCTCTGGCGGCCATGGGCACGAGAGTGTTATTATATTATACAGTACATTTGATATCCTAGCCCTCATCAATATATGACCAACTTTGCTCTGAAACTAGGGTAGGCCTACCATGAAATCATGAATGATGATAACATAGAGAAGGACTATATAAAGAATCAGAGTTTAAATTAGTTTGCTTGCCTATGTATACATCAGGTAAAAAAAGATTATTTATGACCATTATTTTTAAACACCAAATTATCCAAATGTTACACCCCTAATACCATCATGATTTGCCATGCCTGCTTCAGTCAAAATGTGCAGGATCTTTATCAGTGCCTAGAATAAAGGATATTACAACAGGGTAGAGCTTTTTTCCCTATGAATCCCCAGCTAAGGGTACTGTCTCAATCTTTTAGTCTAGGCTTAAAATCTATTTACTGTATTGTCTCATGGGTTTTTGTAAACAGCAATATTTTGATGCTCTTAAACCTCTTTTCACAATCAGTCAAGTTTGTGTCTCACTTTATGTCCCACAGTGCCTGAAAGTCTGTGTTACCCTTGGGTTTTCCCTTTTATTTATACTGTCATAACTAGACCTGCCAGAGTCTCTGCATGTATTCATCTTTTAAAGTCATACTAATATGTTCTCTCTCTCTCTCTCTCTCTCTCTCTCTCTCTCTCTGTAGTTATGTGTCCACTCTTGCTGCTTGATTTGATGATGTGGTGCATCATCTCCTCTGGACCTTCCTGATTCATCTTGTTACTTTACTTCTGCTTGAAGCATGGTGAACTTGTCACACACCTGCTGCTGATGTGGATAGTTTCATATGGATACCATAAAAATGATTTACTTTGCAAAAGCAAACTATACCCTTCCAATGGATAATCTCAGGTTAATATGGTAGACTTGTGCCAAAGAACTGCTGCTATTGACAATGTAAAACTGAACATCCTTTCAACACATTCAGTACTGTTTGCTATAATCACACCATCCACCAATCACAAAGAAGAGGATGAGTTTCCTTTTGAGTCTGGTTCTGCTCAAGGTTTCATTGTGTCTCAGAGAGCTTTTCCTTCCTACTGAGTTTATGAGTTTGCGTTTGGTCTTTGACATACTGGAACTTTGGAGCTACAAAGGCATTATGTTTTAATGTACCCCAGCCCCAAAACAGCCATGAGACAACCTTGTGTCATCAAAAACATGTAATTTGTCTCAGGTGTTATGTCACCTTCATATTTAAACAGTCAAAATCTTTTTTGACCCTTACTGCTCAGCTACCTCCAGTTGTCTTCCACACATGCTGGTAAGTGGATTGGCTACTTTAATTTGCCCCTAAGTGTGTAATGTGCATGTTGTTTCCTGCAATGACCTGGCATCCCATCTAGGGTGTATTTCTCCCTCACTCTAGTGTGGGACAATCTCCAGGTCTACCAAGACCAGAGGCTTATACATTTATTGAAGATGAATGAATGTAGGGGTCATGTAACCCTATGAATACATAAATACTATGAATATGAAACAAAAGTGAAGTGTTGAACATGAACATTTTTTAAATTTTTTTGTTTAATTTACAGGATTTTGCTTTAGAAGAAGAATTTTATAATGATCCAAGAGTTTTATCTACAAAATTATAAAAATGTATGAGGATTTCCTATGGTAGGCAAAATACCCATGCTATCTGTGTATGGTGGGTGTAAAGCAGGTGCTAGCAATTATTCTGTTGGTGTTGTGTAGATCAATCACTTCACTGTTTTTTATTTTTTTTTTACAGGTTGCTTTTTTCTCACCCTGACATTCCGAGGTGTGAAAAGCTCACTGAGTTAGAGGTTACAGACCCATGAGAGGTGATTCTACAAGTGTATCACCTTTCTTGGTGGCACCTTAAAATAACATTGTGTCTCATACATTTAATATATAATGTATATTAGTAATGAGACTTTGGGCTTCGACTTACGAAAAACGCAAGCAATGTGTTTACTAACATCAGAACCTCCATAATGCTACATATTTATTCATTGTATCCGACTCATTTTTAACCTGCTGAGGGTATATTGATATTGAATAGCATCAGTGTCTGGCAGTTTGTAACACAGAGACCAATCAGACCATTCACTTGTCTTTTCTTAAGCCATCATGCCATCTATTTCTGGTTTATGTCTTGGGGGAATGAAGTGTTGAATTGATTTGTGCAGTGAAGCCAAAATTGACTTGATTTGCTCTTTGCAAGATCTTCCCTACACCTGAAGTTTGGTGTGAGCCACTGGGTAACCTGCCTCTAGACTGAGGCGTGTCATTTCAGGGCCAGTCACAGGCTGTTAGGTGTGACTCTGAATTCCCCATACCCTGCTCCTTGGCTCTGCTTGGCCATAAAAAGTCTGGCACCCTGCTGTCTGCTTTATTATCTCAGTGGAAAAAGCATCACCTGTGGATTCACTTCTCCCAGAGCCATTTACACTCTCCAAGCTGTGTTGTCAACCTGCACTGGAAGCAGCATTGATATATTGCTTGAAACTAAATGAGTTTGACCCTCAGAACATCATAAATCAGACAGTGGAATACAGATGGCATCAAAGAGAGCCCATATGGCTTGACCAAGTATTTAAAGTTGCTAGAGTTAGTGAATATTTGAATGTGACCTGGTTGAGCCCCTAGCAAATACATTGACAAAAGCTTCCCTCCTTTTTCTTCACATGAAATTACCCAGCAGATGCAGGGGAAGTGGAGGGTCAGATGTAGCTCTGCTGCAGGGCTTCTTGGATGTATTCCTCCATGGCTCTTTTTTCAGTGATGGACAAGGGGTAAACTCTGTTGCATGGAGGCATGGTGCCCAGCAGGAACTCTCTTAGAAACAATCATAGGAACAATGGCTTTGACATTATTAAAGACCTCCAGAAATTCATGATACTTGGGGGGAATTGGGGGGTCTGGATGACTCTAGGCTTTCCACAGTCATGGACATGAGGACTTACATGGCCTGTTGTAAGCAGCTTTTGTGGCAACATAAAGACCACTGAAGAATTTCTGTCTCAGACCAAGAGAGGTGTGGATCATGGAGCTGGATTGGAGGCAGGCCAAGAATGACTGCTTGGTGGTCCTTGTGATTAAAAAGGAAATTTGTTCATGATGCAGGGTGCTGACCTGAAACTTTAGTGTCTTGGTGCGATGGGTTACGTATCTGGTTCCAATCAGACAACCATTAATGGCACAGAAGTGAAGAGGGGTTGCAAAGCATAGAGGGGAATCTTGAGTTGAAAAACAGTCACCAAGTCAATGAAATTTCTTGCTGTCTTTGAGTCTATCAGCACTGGGAGAACAGAGAACCCATCTGAGTGCTCTACTACTACATTCAATATGAATTAGTGGTGAGAGAATAGCAGAATGCTACTCACCATAATACAGTATTCCTCTGACACAGTTCTCTTGGGTATGTTGGATTTGGGTCATCTCTGTGGGCACTGGGGAATCAGGTGACCATCTGTGCTGCAGTAGAATCATAGGTGCTTGCAATATCTTCTGTCTCTTTTGGTAGGACTTGCTCTGGAATGACCCAATTGCATGGGCTCTGGAATGCTTGTGGCTGAGAGGAACACTAAGCTGGCAGTTCTGCAGCAGGTTATGTGGCTGAAAAGCCAGGTTGATAAGAGCATTGATGAAAAAGGATTCATCCCTGTACTTAATCTCTTTGATGAGCCTTGGATCCAGACATTGTTGGAATGCTGCTTTGCACTGGGTCATTCCATCTACTTCCAGAAGTTAGTGTGTGCAATTCCAGCATGTAGGTGATGGATGATGGACAACAACTCCTCCCTGACAGCTTTGTGATCAAAGCCTTTACCTTCAGGCAATAAGCAAACAGAACACACTAGGATAGGCAAACTTGTAGTCAAACAACAGGTACAGTTCAGGCAATGAGCAAACAGCATATACTAGACATGCTATTATTTATAAGGCAAAACCAGAACTTGTGAAATCCAAAATTGGAGTAAAGGCTTGGTGTCTGTGGGTCAGGGGAAAACAGAATAAGAATTCACATTGAACAGACTGAACAAGCATGCTTAAGTATTGTGTGTTTAATTAGTCCCAGGTGTGTGTAATCAGTAGCTTGGTGAACTTGAGTGTGGAAGATGGGAGATTGAGTCTTCAACTGCCATGGCTGTATACTGTGAAGGTTTCTTGGAAATGTAGCTTGGTGCAGAATCCAACACTGGCCTGACACATTCTAAACAAACAGATGTTTTCTTTGGACTTCCTAAAGATAAAACACTGCTATGATGTCTTCATCATCCCCATTCATAGTGGCTGCTTTTTATATTGCACTCTAGCAACAGGCTACAAGCAGTCAAATTCTTAGCAATTTTCAATCTTCAGTCTTCGGTGTATTGGAGTCTTTTAGACATATATTGCATGTAGCTCTCTTTCTGGTATGAAATGCATCAAACCTGTAATGAACCATAGCACCTAAAAGAGGTATTGATTTTACAAAGGAAAATATAATTCTTTACTTAAGAAACAATAAAGCTTGTTCCAAATGATTTTGCCAATAGTACCTTTGCATTACTAGGGCAGGTTGTAGTGAAGGTTTGGTAAATGCATCAGTCTCTAAGCTTCAACAAACTAGATTTCCAAAAGACTGTATGAGTTTATTTAAAACCAACTGAGTATGAAAAATGTTGGACACTAATTGCTTTGCCTTTAGTTTTCCCCCTGAATAATTACCTAGTTAAGTTTTTTGCCTTCTGCATGTTTAGCTATTCCATAGTGAGTCCATTTCAACCACGATGTTCACACATAATTATCCTATCAAAATTGCTTTGAGCATTAGGTGGCAGTAGTGTACTGCCATTGATTCTCTATTCCTTAAATGAAGAGCATTGATATATCTGTTTATACCATGTTGACTAGAGATTAGCTTATTGTCTTAAATATGCTCTGGCTTGCAAGCAGTTCTGCAATGTCATATATATATATATATCTATATATATCTATTTGTGGCAAGTAAGCCAATGAGAGATGCACAGAAAATCAATACACACTACACATTGCAGTATAAACTATAGCATGTAGTAATCTCTGAATAGACATGGGATTCTTTTTCAATAGGTAGACCAGTCATATAAAGCTCTTTTTGAGTGAGAAGATGAGTTGTGTTGGCTTTTTAATTTTGTAGAAAGAACATAATAGCTCTGACTGACATCAAAATGTACTTTTTTGCAATGCTAGCTGTTGTTCAATAATGTACAAAATGGGACAGCTATTTAGTTCACCAAGCTTAATTTGGTTTGCACAAAAAAAGCTGTGTATTTTAGCAATATGCATATTAAAGGGGAGCTGTTAATTTCATTTGTTTCCCATAATGACCCCTCTAAACCTCTCAAGCTGAGCACAATTACCACGGCCTATTAAATAGATTGTTCATTTGAATTGAAATTAATATTCCTGCAATTAAATGCTGTAAGGTTAACTAACTTTGAAAGTTGAGGAGACAGGCCAATATGATTATTGAATGCTCTTGATTGCTCCTTCACAAAAATGTCTTGAACATGCCTGAAATAGAAAATGAAATTATATGCCAATATCTTTGGAGAAATGATAAGCAGAAATGTCCCAATTAATGAATCCTTTGTGTGAAAGGAAAGAAATTAATTATATTACTAAATATTGCATATTCAAATTGACAAAGAAATTAAAAGAAGACCAATCAGGTGGAGAAAATAAATTGGATTCATTCTCTTAACAAAATCTGGATGGATTTTTTTTATTAATTAAACAAAACGTGATTAAAGCTGGAAGTTAATTAGTTTACTAGTTTATGTCATTGTTTTAAGTTAATTAGTATAGTCTGTAATTGATTATAAAAGTGTTGTAAGAGAGACTGGGGAGAAGTTAATTGAGATTTTTGACTTTATCTAATAATACAGATTGAATGTCTAGGCTGGTTTGCATGTTTCTTGTTCATTCTGGTTGAATAATCTTGATAAAAGATTTTTAAATGAAGTACAGGTGCCTATTTCATTTCAGAAATATGTAATAGGAAAATGAGTTTTCAAGTCATGTTTAGCTGAAACTTTTGCATGTGAAGTACAATCTCTTTATTGTTACAGTGGGCAGAATGAATGGAGGGTTAGACAATCTCTCTCTCTCTCTCTCTCTCTCTCTCTCTCTTGCTCACTCTCTGTCTCCCTCTCTCTCTCTTTATATATATATATAAATGTTAATTTAATTTGCATATTTCTAAAATCATGTGGACAGAATTAGTGAGTTAAGGGATAGGACCTCAGTGGCAAAGCCAAACAGTTACACGTACACTGGAGCATTCATTTGTACTGTATACAAAGAAGCAATAAATGATGACACACCACATATTGCTCTGTGATGGATGGATTCTCCTCTCTATTCAGCTTTTGTTCTCTTCGTATCTGTTAAAAACAATTGTCAGAGAGTAGTGGATGACAGAGATTATTCTGAACAGCGTGTTGATTTGCAGCTGTGACTTCTCACTACTCTCTAAGAGTACTCAGCATATCTGTCATCACCCATATCCTCCATCAGCTATTTACAGTCCTTTCTTTTTGTTTTTGCAGATCGCTGCAGTCTCCACTTACAAGAGTCTATGAAGGAAACACATTTAGTGCTAGGACCTGCAATTTTCATAAACATTTCTTGGAAAAATGTCATATAGATGTTTATTGTTGTTTCTATAGCTGTGATATGAATGTATTGTACATGATGACTTTTGTCCTCCGGCTTGAGTGGATCAGGCTTATCATCTGTTCATTCGGTGGGAACAACAAAATAAGAGGAAACATTTTTATCTGCTTTTTGTTTTAAAGGTGTGAAGTGATAGTAGTGATAGTGAAGATTGGTGGTGTGGTTAATAAAAAATCGCCTCCTGCATACAGTGGCAATCGGCTAGTGTCTTTATTTAAATTCTGTTTAAATTTTTTCAGGTCATAAATAAGTGCTGTCCCCAAATAGAACAGAGACGCCCAGCTCAGAGACGCCCCCTTTCCTAAAAGCCAATAAATAGACATACAAAAAAAATAATTAAGTGAGGATATGATGAAAAGAAGCAATGAAAAGATGCAATAAAGTGTCTCTGTAAAAACATTGCTGCTTTAACTGAGATAGCACTCATTAAAATTTTGATCAAAGATGCCACTTCTGTTTAAAGAATGAAGACAGGTTGCTGGTAACTGTGCATGGTGAATGAACAGCCAATCAGTATTAAGGCTTGTGACTTTGACACATTAAAGGTCAGACCTAATTCAAGCCATGGAAGAACAGTCATATCTGCTTAACACATCTAACTTGCTTAAAATGATCAAATGCATATTGTGATTCACTTTGAAACCCTGAAAGTGGTGATTAATTTTTTTATTGTATGAATTTGATTTTTAATTTGCAAATATAAGATCAAAAGAGCCGTTTCAATGGCCAGCCGGCAGCAATAATCCTTTATGACACAATGAGGGGCACGAGGGACCAGACCTCTCCTTGAGCTGAGCTGATGCACGACAGTTGTCTGTCTCTTCACAGCTCTCACTCTGTCTTCTCACCTCTTCTTCTGTTTCTACATCATATATAATATACACCTGCACACTTCCTCTCTATTTCCTAAATGTGACACTGTCATGTTCCATGAAAACATTGCTCAAAGTTATATCATGCAATAACACAACAATGCTTAACCACATATATATTTTTTTAAATGTAGATCAAAAATTATTTATTTGTTTATTTGATTGCTCATCGCTACGATGGATGGAAACGTGTGTTTCTGCCTTGCACCCATTTTTTCAGAGACTTTCTTTTCATCCACCTTGATCCTGCCCAGATTAAAGCAGTTGCGTGAGATGAATGACTGAAGTACAACCCCAATTCCAATGAACTTGGGACGTTGTGTAAAACATAAATAAAAACTGAATACAATGATTACAAATCATTTTCAACCCATATTCAATGGAATACACTACAAAGACAAGATATTTAATGTTCAAACAGATAAACTTTATTGTTTTTTGCAAATATTCACTCATTTTGAATTTGATGCCTGCAACACGTTCCAAAAGAGTTGGGACAGGGGCATGTTTACCACTGTGTTACATCACCTTTCCTTTTAACAACACTCAGTAAACATCTGGGAATTCAAATTACTGTTGAAGCTTTGTAGGTGCAATTTTTCCCATTCTTGCTTGATGTACAGCTTCAGTTGCTCAACAGTCCGGGGTTGTTGTATTTTGCGCTTCATAATGCGCCACATATTTTCAATGGGAGACAGGTCTGGACTTTTACTACGAAGCCATGCTGTTGTAACACGTGCAGAATGTCGCTTGGCATTCTCTTGCTGAAATAAGCAGGGATATTAAACTGATATACCATATTGGCTTGCACTTGCACTTGTAGATGGACTGATGAACTGTGTTCACTGACAATGGTTTTCTGAAGTGTTCCTGAGCCCATGTGGTAATATCCGTTACAGAATGATGTCTGGTTTTTTTTTGGGGGGGGGGGGGGATTTTTCCCCGATTTTTCTCCCTAATTTAGTTGTCTCCAATTCCCACCCCTCGGTGCTATCCCCCCACGTCACACGACAAGCCGCCAGTCAGGGAGGGCGAAGTAATCGCGTGCTTCCTCCGAGGCACACGACGCAAGCCGGCGCTTCTTTTTGAGCTGCTGCTCATGCAACTTTCGGTAGCGGTGTATATAACTTTTCGGATAGCGCTCCTGCCCACCTCTTGTATGCATGAGCTCACAGACGCCCGTGACTGGACAGTGTCGCTGATTGACTTGGGGAAAGATCATATGCTGTCCCTCCCACCCTGAGAGCACAGCCAATCTTGCTCTCTTGAGCTTCCGGCTATGGGCAGCTATAGCATCACCCGGATTTGAACTGGCGATCTCCGGATGATAGGGCGAACGCGTTGTCGTTGCGCCACTCGGGAGCCCTGATGTCGGTTTTTAATGCAGTGCCGCCTGAGGGATCGAAGGTCACGGGCATTCAATGTTGGTTTTCGGCCTTGCCACTTACTTGCAGAGATTTCTCCAGATTCTCTAAATCTTTTGATGATATTATGGATTGTAGATGATGAAATCCCTACATTCCTTGCAATTGCACATTGGGAAACTCTGCTCTTAAACTGTTGGACTATTTGCTCATGCCCCATCCTTGTTTGTGAACGACTGTGCCTTTCAGGGATGCTCCCTTTATACCCAATCACGACACTCACCTGTTTCCAATTAACCTGTTTACCTGTGGAATGTTCCAAACAGGTGTTTTTTGGCCATTCCTCAACTTTTCCAGTCTTTTGTTGCCCCTGTCCCAACTGTTTTGGAATTTGCAGGCATCAAATTCAAAATGAGTGAATATTTGCTAAAAAACAATGAAGTTTATCTGTTTGAACATTAAATATCTTGTCTTTGTAGTGTATTCAATTGAATATGGGTTGAAAAGGATTTGCAAATCATCATATTCTGTTTTTATTTACACAACGTCCCAACTTCATTGGAATTGGGGTTGTATAAGTATATGTCATTCAACAGTATATTCACATATAGGACATTAATTCATAGCTAATAAACAGTACCATCAGTAACAGTGAACAGTAACATATTCAGGGCAGTAACCACTGTAATGTTGAAATCTGGAATCTGATTGGTAAGAAGCTGTTGATTAATTTTCTGTAACAGCAGTTCTGATAGTAGTAGTAGTGCCATATGTAATTCAAATCACGGGTTTATATGAATGCGCTCCTTCTAATACATAATTGGACAGACAAAAGTGTTATTGTTTAACAAGAAAAAATGTATAACTGTGGATATGGTGACATTTTCTGCAAGGTTTATTTAACATTTATGGCAGAAGTCTCAGGTGACAGCACACTGTAAAGGTCTGTAAGGCCACCGAAAAACTTCTGCTTTCTGCATTTTTTGTCTTATTATATTCAAGAGGTAGAAAAAGAAGCTGGAGAGGCTATAACAGGACTGCTATAACAAGAACGACTTCCACATCATTAAATTTAACTACAAACTATTAAAGAGTATGATAGGGTGTTCTTTAATAAATGAAATCTACATTGAATATATTGCATATATCTCTGGAAAATTGCTGTGGTATAAGACAAATAAATGTGTAAGTGTTTGTTATTGGAAAATAATAAATGTTTAAGTATGGGAGCATTACCCTTGTTTCTTATTGCTTACAGTTTTACCTTAATAACTACTATTTCTGGAAATGTCTCACTCTTGATGTGTAAATAAAGTATTTAATTGCTTACAAAAAAAGTCATATGAATATGAAACGTATCTACAACAACCTGCTACACCATTACCTGCATTGTTTGGTAATATCTTCTTTACTCAAAATCCATCAGGCATTTTTTTGTAATGGTCTTTACTGTTTTTTCCTAGTACTATTTTGGGGTTTTACACTATAATATAGAGCTATAGTACTTAGTGAGTACATTCAACACATACACTGAACATACTATAGAAAAGCAGTCATTTATGAGGTAATATTTCTTTATATATTTTGCATTGAAACAGTGGACTATACAAACATTACAATCAGTGTTGTATTTATTACTTATTAGCAATGAATTAATGTTTAAATACAGTATGTAACCCACTACACTGAAGCACGTATTACCGTTTCCCCCTTTGTGGTTATCTACGTGAGCTTAAATTTACCAATGTCATGTTATTTCCAGCATCAGAGCTGTTGAGTAAACTATGCGTGGGAGAGGAGTCAATAGGGGCGGAGCACTGGAGTTCTGTGAAAGGACATGGCAAAACAGTTGTAATCACTGCTCATTACCTAATTAGCCAGCAGAGGCTAGAGTAGAATTCCTATCCAGGAAGCAGACAGAGAAAGAAACATACACACTCACACACCCAGACACACACACTTTGCTGTACTCATCCAAGATTGCATGAGACTTAACTGAATTGAGTGTAGATGTGGAAACATGGTCATCACAACAACAACTGAAAATGTTTCCCAATTTGCTGAGGTCATAACACAGTTTCCACTTTGTTGGATTTTCCCCAGAAGCAAGTAATTCGATTTTGTGGAATCCGTTTCATGATTTGGGGATGTCTTTGGTGCTAGGGTTTGCGCTAGTTGCAACCTGGGGGGAGCGGCTGCTGATTAGAGAGCAGGAAGCAAAGCCAGAACCAGTCTGGGTTAATGAGAGAAGATAAATGAATATGCAT
Organism: Doras micropoeus; assembly: GCA_028566355.1. NCBI lineage: Eukaryota > Metazoa > Chordata > Actinopteri > Siluriformes > Doradidae > Doras > Doras micropoeus. The sequence continues at coordinate 19,207,585 of JAOUQY010000038.1, read as the reverse complement.
ACATCAGCTTTATTGAGCAGGGTCCTACATTACAAATGATTTGTTTAGCAATAGGTGTTGGAAGATGAAACCAATGACTCATTAAGGAATGCAAAAACGGAGTCCAAATGTCTTTTTGTAATTTCTCTCCCTTTTAGCTGCCTCGATTTGGCTGGATAAATGCTATCCAGACAGGTGTATGTGTGTGTGTGTGTGTGTGTGTGTGTGTGTGTGTGTGTGAGAGAGAGAGAAGGAGAGATTTGGTGGGCAAGATATGAAACACCATCCATTTGCTTTCGATGAGTGCTGCATGAATATCAGACCTCAGCAATTGCATATAGCATCGGTCTCCATGGCCACAATGTGCACATCCAATTTCCCTGCAGTATAAATCTTGTGAGATGAATAAATCTTGGGAGATAAATATATCTTGAGCGATGTTTGACCTTGTCAACTTTCTGCTATGACACTCTCCCATCTATGCTGAATCAAACCAGCTTCTTCCACCGATATTGATGAGTAAATATGTGTCTTATCGATCTTAAGCAGGCCTCTTTGACAGAGAATACACATTTGAATTCAGAGAGGTGTGTTGTGTTATCATTATGCTAATGGGTAATGGATAGAGCATGACAGATAATAAGGAGTCCGACATTCACCTCGTGCAGGGCTGTTGTATTAATGATATCTGTAAACTTTGCATTATTTTCAGTGATTGCTGGCATTTTCTGTCACCATGTCATACTCAAAAGGCAAAAAGGATGAACTTTAATAGGTGGAAAATTATGTACACAAACATCCTCTTATATAGCCCTAAATGGCTTAACCTGTCTATATTGTGGCAGATTTGTATTAGGGCTTTAAGCTTTCAAATCACCAATTTTCTCCAAAGAATGTTGAAGGTCAAACGGGCACATTTCATGTTTAATAATACTGATTTGCTACCTATTTTGAAGCACTAGAAAGGATGTAACCAGTATGTTTGACCTGTAGAGAAGAATGGCATTTTCTAGCCATCATCGCCTTTCAAAATCCTATGCATACAAGTTTAATGGAAAAAATTCAGCTTATTGCTCCTTCAAAAGTGTCATATATAAATGGACCTTTTGCTGCTGAATAAGATTCAGTAAAGTGCGCTGACATCAGCTATCCATATAAGAGTGCTTAAATCTGAGACTTCATAAGCATTTATGGAAATGAAACTCTGGATTCACTCAGCCTCTGATCTCAATGAAATAGGGAGCAAAATGAGATGAGAGCTGGGCAGAGAAAATTTTGACAATTGCTGCCTTATATCACATCTGACTGTACAAATTGATCTTGTTCCTTGTGATAAAAGCCTGTTGAGGAATAAGAGAGAGAGAGAGAGAGAGAGAGAGCGAGAGCAAGAGCGAGCGAGAGAGAATTTTTTAGTAAAAATTATATTCTGCTGAGGGTCATGGTGGATCCTAGCAATGATGGATGCAATGCCTGAGTATTGGGTACCATGACTGTTAATAGTTGAACTGGAAGTTCAGAAAAGTATTTGATTAACTGTCTTCTCCATAGCTAAAGTAAAAACTATTTTAGGACATTCCTCTTTTAAGCTGTTTTATTTGTTCAGCAAAAAAATTGTCTTCAACTTACAGCCATACCCAGACTACAAAGAAAATTTCCACCTGTACTGTTTTTGTGCTGTACTGTCAACAATGTCAGTAAAAAAAAATCAGTGCAAAATCAGCTTGCAGCTCCAAAAGTGTTCTTTCATACAGCACTGGTCATGATGGAATTCACTCTGCCACAGTGCAATGATTTTATTTAAACTTGACTTAGCTTTAAAGGACAACAAATACAAATGCAGAAGCAATTCCTTTCGGAGCAGGCCAGACTGGAATTCAAAAACATGTCTTGCGTACACCTCTCTACATCATATTGTGGCATCTGCCACTGAATCTATGGAGTGGATGGGCACTCTGGAAATGAGAAGGGCAGGCGTATACATGGCTCCCAGCATGCCCTGTGGGTAGAACTGTAATTTTTACTCATACCATGAGTGGGATGCATGTTTGTTTGTGTTTCCCCTGCTCTTTCCCCACTTTCTTCATGTGCAGTACATGTAGTCTCTCTCCCCTGGTTCTGTCACCTTTATGTTCCTAAAAAAGTGACTAAAAAAGAATTTGGCTGTGGAAAATGATGCATTCACATCACCCTTCACCATTGATGTCACAATATGATATGATATACAGTATATCCATTAAGGAAAAAAAAATACTAAGTTGACTTTATCTTTGAATATACATCTAGCCTGCTTTCTTTAACACCTGCTTCTCACTCCTTCCCATCTGCCCCACTGTTTTTTCCACTGCCCTCAGTAGTCAACAACTTTCCACATCAGTGATTACTGAATATATTACCTGACTAGTTTATTCAACCCACAAAGACATCGGGAGTACAAGTGAAACTAAACACAAACCTGAATTCAGGATCAAACTTGAGATCATGGAGCTGCATAGAAAAGTTGCATCTATATTAATCTTGGAACTCATTTATTTCAGCATGCCTTTGGAGTGTCTATTGCCTATTTCTGATGTCACTATCAGGCTCATTAGCTTTTACCTGCAGTATAGACCACCTGCATATCTGTTGCCTGGCCCACATATTGCTCTCTTCATATCCTCTTTGCATTCTATTGCATAACTCACATCAAGGGGGGAAAGGGAAGGCTGGTTAATATTAGATTGAGTTGCAATCTCAGTCACTCCTTCTGTGTGATAAATTGTTTGTTGCTTTTGGAACCCTTGAAACACTGTTTATTGAAAAGCCTCTGTGAAGCTGCGAAATGATTTCCTCTATTCAAATGGAATTATAGGCCCTAGAATAATTGGATGTTGGAGATGTGGATACGGTAGGGCTTGTGTTTGAATCAAATAATGCCTGTGGTGCGCTTGCTTTGCCAGCCTCAGTGATCAGTAATCAGAAGCATACTGATGTCCACTGTCACACCATTGAGTCTATTTCAGCACATTCTTGCCTCCAGCCAACATGGGGTTGGCAGAGCTGCACTGACTCTTAGAAGCGTCTGAAAAATGGAACTGAATTAATCTCCTCCTCCTATGAGTCAGGGAGCTAAGATTTCTTAGTTCAAGAAAGTCTGCAAAATCTCTTCTTGTGCAACTCTGTTTTTTAGCTTCATCATTTATCATCATCATCAGCAGCAGGACCACCTTAATAATAATAACAGCAACAATATTTTAATTCAAGTTACTCGAATTTGATTTGTATACATTGCCACAGAGCAGTTTTACAGATATCCAGACACAGAGGCAACCATGGCAAGGAAAACCTGACTCTTCTGGGGGACACCGGATGGTGGGCTTATAAATCATTACAATACATAGATGTAGTAGAGTAAAGGCACACAATACTCAGTGTGTTGAAAGAATGTTCACTATGAGGATATTGTGATTAAACATCCTGGCATAAGCACAGGACAGCCTTAATGTTTACAGCAGCAGTTCTAGTACAAATCTACAGTATCCAAGTGAGATTAACAACAGAATCAAGAGCGAAACTGTTTTTATGATAATGTATCTATGTAGAACCATTCTCAGCTGCAGAAAGTGAGCCACAAGACTTTATATATTATATACAATATATTTATATAATATTCATGTATATTATCAGTATAGAAGTGAAAATTACAAGTGTAAGGGGGTGGATATAAAAAGAGATAAGGGGCCTAGAATATCAACACTGTGGCTGTTACTATCAGTCCAAAGCCAGTCTCTGTGTGGGAGACCCGAGGCTTTCTGATCGGACTCGAGATTGAGAAAGCACATGGTAGATAATCTCCTTGGCTGAGTAGAGGTTTAAGGCAGCTGACATTTCTGACCCAGGATCAGTGTATTATAGTCTCAGAGACAAATGTTATTTTGTGCCAGGCACTCCATCACCATGAGGGAGAAGTAGTGAGAAATATCTGCCATTGTAGACTGCAGTCCATCATTATCAATCTTCTGCATTACAAGCATCTATATGTGTTTGTGTCTGTGTATGTTGTATGTCTCTTTAAGTAAATGATAAGGAACTGTGTGTCCATTTGTTTCTGGACCATATACTGTATATATACTCGTGTATATGAACAGTGACTTGATTTTTTTATTTGTTCATGCAAGCTTTCTTTGGGCGAGGTGATGTTGTGTGCCATTCAGCACTTTGTCTTTTTATCTCAGGATCGTACTCGAACATCCATGATTCATCGCCTGTGATCACTCTGTTCAGGAAATTGGGCTCTCTTGTTAAACAATCTTACATTTGCTCCAAACACACTTGTGTTGTTCTAAGTGAAATGAAACGGGTCCTACCATTTATCCTATCTTACGGAAAATATAACCTTAAAGACATAAATGAACCCCTTGGGGTTACTAAAGTTGAGTATTTAGATTTAGCTGTATTTAGCTACAGTAATATATAGTTAAATGGAAAGCTCTTTGCTGCTGGATCTTTAATGTGCTTAAGCAGCTGATGTACGCCTTGCTGATTAATCAGAATGTGCTTTTATTAATGGCTCATTTCAGAGTAATGAGTGGGGGTTTGCACTGACGTAACCCTGCGGCTGAGTTAGGGTGATAGAGGGGTGTATGTGTGAGTCTTTGTGTGCGTGCAGGTTTTTATATCTCAGTGAGGACAAAATATACCCAGAGGGAAATGAATATCAGTTTTATCCTGGTGGGACATTTGGCTGATCCCTATGAGGAAAATAGATTTTTTATCAAATTGTTTACAATATTTTATTTTAAAAATACCATATAAATGATTCTTTTCACTTACCATTGGTAAATGTAGGGTTAGATGTAAGTGGAGGTATATCAAAGAGCTGCTTTAATAATTATGGCAATGGAAAGCAAACCATATAACAGGAAAGACAAACATTTTTGTGTGTGTGTGTTTGTGTATCTATGTGGATGTGACATGTTAGAGAAGTGAATCAGTGGAAATGCTTTAGGAGACCATGATGCATGGAGTTAGGGTGTTTTGAAAAGCTACACTAGCACACACAGCATTTGTAGCACTTGCCATCTAATTTCACCCCTTTTTTGGAATAAACAATTTTGCAATATATGTATTTGTTTATCCTCTTAAGTATGAGGAGTTGTTTTGGGGATTTTAGAGTGGATCTTTTTAATGAAAAATGTTCAAGATCATTGGGGGCTGTCCTATATGTATACATATTTCCAGAAATGAACTCAAGGAGCTTAGAGAGCTGAAACATTCCACTTTTGCTTTTTAGGCCTGATGGGACAACAGAGTGTGTTGGCACCTGGACAGTTGTCCCTGCTTTAACACTCACAGCTAAGCTGCCTGTGATGATTCAAAACCATCAACTGCTGTTCCCCCAGAAATACACAGCCAAATTGGCCACTTCACACACACTTTCACCTCCTTGATGGTAATTGCCTCCCAGCTCAGCTGGGCCCATCATGGCAGGGCGGATGCACACAGAACAGATGGACTCTTCAGCAGGGTGCTTTTGCTCCTCTCTCTCTCTCTCTTTCTCTCTCTCTGTCTCTCTTCCCTCTCGCTCTATCTTATATTAAGCCACAGTGTTTGGAAACCTCACTGGAAATTGTCTGCTCACTATGCAAACAGTGGCCGGACTGACTGCTGGTTAAACATATCCATTGAGCTCTGGATATTACAGCACACTTACTTTGCATTGGTCAGACCACAGCAAAACTAGAGTGCCTTTAGGAGGGCCATGCCATGTCGAGTGTGCATTTTTATGCTCATTAATTTACAAAGCAACACAAGTTCTGAAAGGAGGTCAGTGTGTGCGCTGGTATAGCTGATTTTGAAGATTGCTTGGAGTACTGTATGTGCTAAAATCTCATAATATACAAACCATTATCTCTGCTTGCTATTTAGTTATTGCTCACGTTGGTGCCATTAAAAATCTGTGATGTCCATGCTTTTAGAAATTAGCTTGATTGAACCTAAATTGAGAAACTAAAAAGCCATAGTTTTAATTTGTGCAAACACAACGTTTATATATTTAGTCTTATTGAATCTAGGGCGACACAGTGGCGCAGTGGGTAGCACTGTCACTTCACAGCAAGAAGGTTGTGGGTTTGATTTTTATGTGAAGTTTGCCTGTTCTCTCCATGTGTCTGTGTAGGTTTTCTCCCACAGTCCAAAAAGATGATTGTCAGGTGAATTGGAATTGGATACTAACTTCCCCCCACTGACAAGAGATTGGGATGCTCACTCAGCCCCCCTGCAGAGAGCACAGGTGGATTAGTGTACTAACCTACTTGAGCAGCCAACCATCACAGAGCAATGATAGCAATGTACATACATAAATACATACATATATACATACATACATACTGACATACATACATACAGTATATTGCCAAAAGTATTCGCTCGCCTGCCTTCACACGCATATGAACTTGAGTGGCATCCCATTCTTAATCCATAGAGTTTAATACACTGCTTAAAAAATAAAGGGAACACTAAAATAACACATCCTAGATCTCAATGAATAAAATATTCCAGTTGAAAATCTTTATTTA
>JAOUQY010000038.1:19165270-19178722 GCA_028566355.1 Doras micropoeus | reverse complement strand
TCTCTCAACACACACCTCCCAGCATGCACCAGAGAGAGAGAGAGAGAGAGAGAGAGAGAGAGAGAGAGAGAGAGAGATAGTCTGCTTTCAGAGAACAGGTGAGTGTAAACAATAGATATATTGAATATTAATAAATAAATAGTAGCTAACTACATTTGCAGCCATTTGAAACAAACAGAAGCTGATGAAGCCAAGGAACTTGATTCTGTGAAGAAGGTAAGCCTTTTTTTAAATAGCTAATGAAAATAGTCTTCTGTGGAATATGTGTTGATTCTATAAGGCTTAAGGCTTAGTGCTACACTTTACTGTGTCTCATCTCTCAGCATCAGTGACAAGCAAATGTCAGGAACCTGTTGTCAGCATTTCAGCTTTCTTATTTACGAGACACAAAAACCAGTGACAGCTGTCATACTCTTTTGACGAATGCAATTTAACACGATTTTCCCATATTAACACTGGCTTTGTACTATGGCGTGTTTTAATCATTTGTGTTTTGACCTGAGCCATATCCCTCAGCGCTGTACATCTGAAGTAGCTCAGTGGGGTTTTTTTTTTTTTGCTTTTTACCATGTCAACCTCTATCTTTCTCTCTCTCTCTCCCCCCATTGAGATTTCTTTCTTAGCGATTATGAGAAAGACAGATTCTCTTTGAAGGGAACAGAGTCAAAGGCGAACAGTTGTATTTGTGCACTTGTAAATGTGATGGGATTTCCTCCTCTTGGCAGATAATCATGAGGGCCTGTAATGTACCATATTTAGCCATACTGGAAGAATTTACACATGCATTTTGAAACAGGAATTTATACTTAATGGCTGTAAGAGTGAAAATAAGAGTCAGTAAGAGTCTCAGTCGCAGCTCTATATATGTTCTTTACTGTGCTGAAGTGGTGGCCTTTCAAACATGTTTTAATCTTGGCCTTCTGGTACAAATTCTTTGTGCACGATCCCTTGAGAATCCAAAAAGATGAAGAACAGTGACTTGATTTTTTGATTTACTCATCTAAGCTTTCTTTGGCTAAAGTGATGTTGTCATGTGCTATTCAGCACTTTGTCTTTTTGTCTCAGGATCGCACTCTTGATTCATCTCTTGTGATCATCCACGATTCATCTCCTGTGATCATGCTGTTCATTAAATTGGGCTCTCTTGTTAAATGATACAATGTTTGCTCCCAGCTCGATTGCATTGTTCCAATGATGAGGTATTTCAGCAGAGTTTCACTAAAACAAAAGTCTGGGTACTGTGAAGGCTAGAATGAAAGGGAAATGGGTCCTACTGTTTAATCTGGCATCTCACTCTAACTGGCCTTGAACCACCATCCCCATGCGTAAGCCCTATGGAGTGCAGGAATTTCATTCTCATTACTTTCCAGACAGACCATATTTCCAGACAGATCATATACCACAGTGCTATTGAATTATCAAAAGTGTTGATAAATGTTCTATAACAGGGTGTCTTGGACCATACAATGCAATGCTCTATATAATAACGTACTCTGTCTAATATGTTGCCATTGCTTTAACAGCTAATTCGCAGCAAGTTGCATAGAAGATGTTGTACATAATCTAAGTTTAATGATAAAAGGATGAAAAATTGTTGTTATTAACAAATAAAAACATTTTGTGAACTGTCTGCAAGGTGTCATTTATTTTTTATTGATGTTTACTTGTATGGAAGGAATCTCCAATGTCAGTGCTTTGTGAAATGCTGAAATTGGAAAGTGTCACAGAACTCCAGCACTGATTATTTTCCTACTGCAGCACAGTTTTATTTTTTCCATTGTAAATATGCATGTGGTTGTATATACTTGTATGTGTAGTGTGGTCCTTTCTCCCTCTCTTTTTTCTGTGAGTGATTTATGTATTCATATAAAGGCATTCAAGGATACCGTGTTGTCCTTCAGATGGATAAAAATGAAGGGAGTTAAAATATTAAGATGAAAGTTATTGAGATGTGTCTTTCATTATCTTTTTAATAGCCCAGGACATTGACATTGACCTAACTGAACATATTATTTAAGATGTTTTTTTTATTGCAAAGGTCTACTAAGAAATATTTTCGATGTATCAAATTACTTTATGCATAGAGAATGTAAAAAAAAAAATTAAATGAGGTAAAACAAATACATGGATGACAGAGAATAAAAAGGAATGTCTAGAGGGAGGCACAGATTCCTCTATCTGAGGAAACTATCTGAAGTTCATACTTATTCATAGATTCTTTGAGTAATTCTTCTGTCCATGCAGTATTTTCATATGTAATATGTCATAATCCAAGTCAAATTTCTGAATTTTATGACATGATGGCATGAAATCATGGGATGCCAAACACCAGTATTTAATTAACATGGGAATCCAGTCCAGCTAGATCATTAGTCTGAGCTGTGCTGCTCTTCTTTTGCTCTCCTCAGCTACCTTAGTGCTGACAACATTTTTGAGCAGTTTAATGAAGTCTGGTGGGTTTCTGTCAGCAGGACTGAATTATATGTACTGGTTTCCAGACCTGCATCATCACTTTCCATGGCTGTTAATTACCAAAGGTTTAACTGGAAGTTCTTCTGTAATTGGATCAGGGAGCTTTCATTTATACTGGTGGCTTATTTATTACACATCTCTGGCCTGTAGGTTTATTAAGTGCTTGGTACTTCACCAAATCCATCAGGGTCTTATTGACATACTCTCTACATGAGGAACCTAGAGCAGACCAGTGTTTATTTATCAATATCTGACAGGCCCAATGGATTCTCACCAGCCTGATGCATACTGCTAGCTCTGACCTTTTTAATGTTGTTATCGTCCTATCGATGATGCCATTAGTGTCATATTTCTGTTTTTTGTCTCCTTGCAGACCTTTCATTCCCAAAGTCTTCTCCACATGACTGACTTTTCTTCACATCACTGACTTTACTATTTTTTTATATTCACTTATATCTTCTAGCCTTTACATCAAACTTAGGAACAAAATCAATATGTACTTAAAATAAATCAACTGGAAATGACATTTTCTATATAGGCCAGAACTGTCTAGTTGAAAACTGGTCACAAGTTATGTAAAATAGTGTATATACTGTACATACCCAAACCCTATGCTACAAATGCATTCCCTAAATCACAGACTATTAGATATGATTAATCATTAGTGACACTTCAGTGACTTGATTGAGTATTCCTGAAATTCTGACCAGCATGTGTCTCTCCTCTATATTCTGATCCACACTGTTTTATCTTGACCCATCACACACTAGCTGCAAGGCTGATACAGCTTGTTTATCAAGCGCCTGACTTTAGTATTCTCCTCACACACCTGCAGCACAGAACATTCAGCACCATGGCCATAGCTGTGCCATTAACCTTCTTTTATAGAACACACTGGGCACAGACATATCCCCAGGAGTCGGGCCCTTCTTAAAGTCTGGCCTTGGCAGTGTAGGCAGGATCTATGGCTGACTTATGGCTGGTGTTGTCACTAGAAGAAGGAAGGAGTGGGATTGATTCCCAGAAATCCACAGAATCCCAGGCTGGCCTATTGAGCGTGCTCATCCATCTCTCTGACATGATTGTTTCTCGCTTGTTACTTTATGTTCTAATCAATCAGCTATGAGTAAAATGGCAATTACAGCAGCCATCGATATGAGCAACAGAGAGAGCAAGAATTATAGGACGTAACATTACTGCAAATTGCCATTAGAGTTCCCCTCTTTCTGAGGGGGGAGATTGTAATGGATAATAATCGGAGGTATAATTCTTGATGAATTAGGCAGCATTTCACATTTAATTGCACATAACAAACTTGGTACGCGTGAGTGAACACACTGGACTCTGTAATGCCTCCCTCGTGAATAAGCCCTAAAGTGGTTTTTGGTTGTTTTAACAAAGATTATTATGATATTGTAAGAAACCCTGTGGAATAATAACAATGCTTTTTCCCCCTGCATTGCCCTTTGTGGTATCCAAGCTACCATGTAAAAGAGACTTAATATCATGACCTTTAATTTTATGCATTTATGTACATTGCTGACATTTTAATGCCACTTTTAGAACTAGACAAGAAGTAGTGGTTTCAGGACATATAGACAGAGCCCAGTTAATGATAATAATCATGGGGTGTAGTAGTGTTCCTGATGTCAAATTGCGTGAGTGTTTCTTAGCAATTAGTATTTTTTTCTAATGAAAATGCCGTATAATCCAACAGATGGGGCTATCACTATGAGCCATTGAGGATGATATGTTTTTGAATGCCAAGCTGAGGGGATGGGCAAGGCCAAATTGCTATCAAATAAAACAATAGTGTTTAGTATATATATAATAACCCAATATTCATATAATCTTTATTTGCAACTCTGATGGACAAATGCAACACAGACATTGCCAGCTGCACCCAAATGCCATGCACACCATATTAATAGCATAATATATGCACTCTGTATTATTCAGAGAGATTTATGCACTTATCTCTGTTCCCTGTTCCTCTGTTCCCTGTTACATACAAATCACTCTATAGCCTAGCGTTTTGATTCAGAGTATGCTGGCCAGATGGTAATTTATTAAATGGCTTTCCTTCTGTAGGTTTTGATCTGGAATAATTATCTAAACATTTCATGTCATTTATATGACACTTATCTCATATCATTTCTATATTCATTCTAAGCATGGAGATAAACTGTAGGAATCCAATGCTAATAATATTTGTGCGTAAAAGAATAAAGTGTTCTTACAGATGAAATCGGATCCACTGAATACCTTCACTCCCCAGGTCATTCCAGTTTAGCACATGAACCAAATGCATCAACAGTGTTTGAATAAGACAACAAGTTAGCAGTAAAGATATTCTTTGATTTGAACTCAAGAGGGCATAATATTAATATTAAATACAACAGTGATATACTTTAGGGGCTCTGTTTTCCAAAGAATGGCTGTAATGGTAGCATAGTAATGCCCAGGTTGCTTACTGTCCCTGGTGTCTGGGTAATGCTCATTGCATTAGACTCCACTGTGGCTCCCTGTCCCACACTGTACATCTTCTTCTCCCAGGTGCTTCTCTTGGTGCTCTGAATTCAGGATTACACACCTGTGCTCTCCTGCAGGGCCCAAGCAACCACTTTATCAAAATCAGCTAGAATGTGGAATAGATTCAGAGTGGGGTTGGGGAGCAGGTCTAACCCCTTAAATAAGACCTTGAAACAAGGCAAGTTTTGAGGGTTCATAGAAGCATGCACTATAATTTTAAAAGACTTTACTAGAAGGTTCACAAATAAGAAATATATTGATACTTAACTATGATGAATCTTTATTATGAAAGCCATATCTTTATTACTAGCTTTCATTTGCTAAATATTTTTTAATGTATAGATTTTTTTCATCAAGTCATTTGGCTATTTAATTAACTTTTCGCAATGCAAATCCAACTCCACTAAGAAGGTGCTTCGAGATCACAGGAGCCAAATCAAATCACTGTATCAGTTTAATGTTATTAAAATGGGTATGATGGTGAGCTCCCAAGAGTTTGATTCATTTATGTATACAGTAAGAAGTGTGGCATATGGCAACAATTGTAAATGTTAAGACATGATGTAGCCTTGTGTATAGACATGATTTTAGAATGATGAAATGTATGTGTTATAAACTATGCGTTTCATACCACAGGTAAAAATGTTAACAATATGTACAGTATATGTATTTCATTTTTTTGGTAATATATCCTCGGGTTCTAAACTAAAGCAGCTGAAAGGGACAAACTTACATTACAGCCTATAATTTCACTTAACCAAAGTTGTTTCCAAACAGACTTTTCATAATGCTTTTTAATTATGAACATTGAAAACAGACTTTTCAAAATTTCCATCCCTATTAACATTGCCTTACTCATGATATTAGTTAATATTATGGAAGCCTTAGGTAAATATTAATATATTGCTCACCTGTAATGAGAGAGGGAGAATCACTACAGAGACAATCACAGCATAGCATAATCATAGCTCTATAATCCAATCTCTATGCAACACACCATTTTGGTACATTTTTCCTTTTTTCTGAAAGACATTTAATATTTATAGTAATATACAGTATTTACTATAATTCATATATACTCCAGCTATTTGACACAAATACTGTATGCTCTCATAATCACATTAGACTATATTTTTAAAGGAGGAATCAGTGAAGATACCTTTCTTTTTCAGTGTAATTACTCACTCTCTCTGATTATCTAAGCCACTTATCCTGCTTCTGGGCTACAGGGGGTGCTGGAGCATATCCCAGCACTCACTGGGCAGAAGACAGGGAAACACCCTAGACAAATCACCAGTCCATTGCAGGGCAGACACACAGACACACTCACACAATTTAGCATGTCCAATTTGCCTGACTGCATGTCTTTGGATTTTGAGAGGAAACAAACACAGAACTTGCAAACTCCACACAGAAATGACCCTTGCTGCTTGGCCAGGGGAAACACCACCATGCCAGCCCACATTTGTCTATGTTTTTACAATTACATTTGTCTATATTTTTGTACATACATATATTTCTACATACATCAATTTGAACCAGGCGAGGCACTTTGAGCTCAAAGTCAATGATACTATAAAAGACTGCTGTAAATGTACCGTATAAAATACTGTACTTATCAAAGCAAAATACTGCATTCTTGTTTGCAGTACAATAAGGATTGTACTGTAAATAATTAGGCAATTAGAGTAGTGCATTTGTTCACAGTAAAATACCAGAAAATGCACTGCATAGTAGTATAACTACTATAAAGTATAAAGTATAACTTTTTTAGCTTGAGTTTAAAGTTATATGCAAATAAAAACTTGCCTCAGTAGTGGTTATTTGTGTTATTGAAGTGGCTCAGTAGTTAAGGTTTTGAGGTACATATCAGAAAGTTGTGTTCAAATCCCAGCACTTCCTATCTTAAATCCTTGAGCAAGACCCTTAACCTTCTGCTCCATTTCATCCTGCTTCAATTGTAAAGCACTTGTCAAAAGAGCAGATAAAGTGAATTACATTATATTTTCTATTTTTGTCTTTTCATGTATCTCAGTCTTTCATTCTGTCACATTCTGAAGAGGGAACATTACCCAACAGAGAAATGGAGGGATCAGAAAACATGGAGGTGTGGATGTAATAAGGTTAATCATTACAGTACAAACAAACTCAAATGAGAAATTACATATATGTGAAATAAATGTGGCTGATTTGAAGGAAAAAAAAAGGCAAAAAGTAAATAGTGAAAGTAAATTGGACAGCAAACCAATATCACAATTGTCTTCTTTTTATTTAAATATATCATGATTGTTATAGGGTTGTGCTACAGGGTCACCTATGTAGAGGTTCATGTAATACTACATTTGCTAAATCATATGTATAGCTGCTCCTGACTATATAACTAATAACTAATATTTGTAGTTATAGGGGTGTATAAGCTGGGCTAATATATATTACAATCAGGCTTTGAATTCACTGAAACGCCTGCCTGTGTTACATAGGATCCCTGTAAAAAAAAAAGCCACCTCCATCCTGATTGTCTGTTAGGGGTCGTGCTGTGCCGCGACAGAGGAGAACTGCCAGAGGAGAACTCCAGCTCCCAGCAGACCCTGGGGCAATTTGGTGCAAGAGTGACACCGGAGCCTTGGCCTATTTAAGCTCCTTGGCCCAGTGCTCTCGTCGCAACGCTCTGGCGTGAGGTATCAGTCTCTTTTGTAGAGGAGAGATCACGGGGTCAGAGGTAATCTAGTAGGGACCCTTTTATCCCTTCCTCTGCCCCTTAATTCGAGCACTATGCTCTCTGCTGTTCTGGCAGCTTTAATCTTTCAAATGCTATGGTGTCTAATTAACTGATTTCACTTTAGTAGAGGTGAGATCACACTGTAGGGCTTAGATCTGAGGTAATCTGTAAGGGATTCTTTCCTCTCCCTTCCCCTGCCTATTAATCTGAGAACAACGCTCTCCTCTGCTCTGGCAGCTTTTTTTTTTCAAACGCTACGGCGTCTAATTAACCGATTTCACTTTTGTAGAGGTGAGATCATGTTGTAGAGCTTAGAGCTGAGGTGATCTTTAAGGGATTCTTTCCTCTCTCTTCCCCCGCCTATTAACCTGAGCACAACGCTCTCTTCGCTGCTCCGGCAGCTTCTTTCTTTCAAACGCTACGGAGTCAATTTCAGTTTGTCTATGTGCTCTCCGCACCTTCACGGTTTCACTTAGGAGGTGCGCCCTTTGCTTTTTGGTTATGCTATTTTCATTCATCCACCCTTGGGAAGGCAGTTCGGGCCCTGGGCTTGAGACAGCCCAAGCCCCAGGCTGTTTTCGAGCCCACCAACCCTCCCACCGCTAATTCAGAGGTCGTGTCTGAACTAACAGGAGCCCCCAGACCGAAGTCGTTCCACCCTAGAGAAGGGTGAGATCAGTCACCTCACCTCCTCAAGCTATCTCAGGGCTCTTGGCTGGTGGCTGACAATACTGTCCAGCTCAGAGCTCTGGCCGCAGAAAGTGGATAGAATAAGGAGGCGCCCACTGACACCAGCCCCACTCACGCTGCGGCCGAGGTCGCCCCGGCTAAACCCACGCAGCTCAAGGTCATCAAGGTGATGCCCTCAAAGACCGCACTCCAAGCCCCCATGGAGGATGGCGAAGCTAAAGGCCAAGCCCGTTTGGCTGGAGAGGAAAGGCCATCCAGTTGCCCACTCTCTGCCACTCTGGGGCAGCTGGCAATCCTATTAATGAGTGCCTGGTCTGTCAGACAGGGTTTGGTTTTAAATTACTACCTCAGCCCCTCCAGGCACATGCCCCAGCCCAGTCAACACCTTCGGGGTCACAACAGGCCCGTGACCACCTTGTTGATGGTCTCCAGAGCACGGCCTGGCCACAGAGAAGACTTAACGCAACGCTCCGGTGTGAGGTATCGGTCTCTCTTTTGTAGAGGAGAGATCATGGGGGTAGGACTTTGGTCTGAGGTAGTCTAGTAGGGACCCTTTTATCTCTTCCTCTGCTCCTTAATTCAAGCACTATGATCTCTGTTGCTCCAGTAGCTTTAATCTTTCAAATACTACGGCATCTAATTAAACAATTACACTTTAGTAGAGGTGAGACCATGCTCTAGGGCTTAGAGCTGAGGTAATCTGTAAGGGATTCTTTCTTTTTTCCCCTGCCTATTAACCTGAGCCCAACGCTTTCTCCGCTGCTCCGGCAGCTTCTTCTTTCAAATGCTACGGTGTCAATTTCAGTTTGTCAATGTGCTGTTCACGCTCTCCGCACCTTCTCGGTTTCCCTTAGGTGGCATGCCCTTTGCATTTTGGATACACTATTTTCATTCATCCTTTTTCCCTAACATTCATTGACATTCATCTCCTTTGTTTGAGACTGCAGTTTCGATGCTTACTTTTAAGCATATTCCCTTTTCTTTGTTTCCAAGTGTCTGCTTAGCTCAGCAGTAACTCTCACCTTCTACATGCTGACGACCTGGGTTTGATTCCGGGTCATCAGGTTATGCACAACACAATTAAAAGAATAAATAAATGAATGATAATCAATAAATAAAGATATTTTCTTTTCCCTGTTATTTTGCTCGGGGTTACATTTATATACATTTATTTCCCCATTTTATAAATATATTTATTTAACCCCATTGCCTTAATTTTCCCATTATTTCTCCCCCTATTGGCTGGACTGACACATTTCAGTCCAGTCTAACCCTGCACTTGTTCAGCCATTCAGGCCCCCTGTAACAACAAGCTGTAATTATGGCAGTTCAGTGTTACATTTTTGCAGAACAACAAGACAGCTTTATATGAACAACTTTATAAGTACCTGGAGAGCTACTGATGCACCAGTTTATTTAACATTTGCATATTCACCATCACCATCAGAGACTACATTTCTTTAAAATTTATATAGAAGCATACTGCATTACTGTGGAATATAATGCTGTTAATGCTCTGGCCTGAAAAAAAAATGCTTGGCCAAATGTGACTTCAAATATGATTCATTCATTTATCTCCAGTAACCACTTTATTCTGGTCAAAGCCTACCCTGAAAACACTGGGCATTAGCCGAAAGTACACTGATGGCAGACAACCATGCACTCACCCATTATTTTATTTCAGTCATTACCTAGGCACAATTTAGAGCAAATAATTTATTGACCAGCATATTTTTGGCAGAGGGTGGAAACTAGAGAACCAAAAGAAATGCATACAGACACAAGGAGAACTTTGTCAGCTCTCAAAGCTTAGGTTTGATCCAGGCAGCAACTCCCAGCTTCAGATGTCCATATCTCTGTATTCCAGAGAAATAATCACACAGCAGGAATAATCACAGACATGTAATCTGATAAGAGTTTTAAATGTCTTTTGTATATACAAAGACATTCACAATACAGCCAGTGACTCCATGCACAGGTGTGGGACACAAAATTATAATTTTTAAAATTTACTGTCCAAACAACAGGAGATAAAATGAGGAGTGAAATGAGGAGTGAGGTGCTGAAAGTGAGAGCCACATCCAGAAACCCAAGACAGAGAGCCCAACCGTTTTGACGAAAAGTGCCGAAAAGCTCATTTAAATTGGCAATAAAGTGGTTGTGTGTTGAACATTCAGTTTGTCTCCCAACCTGTTACTCAGACTTGCTACACTGGTGACGAACCTTGGGATGCTCCAAGGAAGACACGCTGATGTGTAGTCCATGTCACTTGTATTATCCAGTTCCTCGAGGACCAGGAGTGGTGCTTCCACCTCATGTTTTAGAAGCAGGCAGAAGACCGATGACTGCTGCGGGGCCTGCTCAGGCCCCGAGTGCTCTGGTGTCCACTGTGACGGCCATCATGGCTATGCCTTCCTTGTCCCTCCCCAAACGGGGCTGCACAGAGGCTTACATTGAACTCTTCAATCTGTTACATCGAACTGATCAACTGTTTACTAGTTACCATTGCAGTTTTTGACTATATAGCATACAGTCATAGAAGAGCTTATTTATTATTACACTATCCAGTGTCACCCAAATGAGAATGAGTTCCCTTTTGAGTCTGGTTCCTCTCAAGGGTTCTTCCTCTTAACAAGGGACATTTTCATTGCCGCCGTCACCCCGGTTTGCTCATTAGGGATAAAAATTGGGGGATACATTTTTAAAGGGATAAAATGTATATAAATTAAAAGTTATGTCTGGATTTTATGCCTTTGTAAAGCTACTTTAGGACAATGTCCAATGTTAGAAACACATTAGAAATAAAATGTAATTGAATTGAAGGAAAAGGTGAAGGTTAACTGTGCACATGGAGATTTTCATGCACATCTACTGCATGGTCTGGCATTTGCACAGCATTGGAGGCGGAGTTGGTGTAGTCCTCGTCAACATCAATGCATCAGACAAACACAGATTTGGAGGTGGGGCCTACTCCCCCTACCTCCAGAGATTCTCCACTGGGGAATTCCCTCTGGAGCACATGTGCAAAGAGATGCCCCATAATGCCTTTGGCCAACTGTGAACAATTGATGATCAAAGGGCTCCCCCTGACACTGCAACTGTTTTTTTTGCCATCATTAAACACAGGCTCTATAGAATGACACGGGACACTCAAACTCAAGAAATTCTGACCCAGTGGTTGGTGTCTAAAAGCTGCTGGGAAAAGTTATTCCAGGCGGCACATCTTAATCCAACAGTAGGGAATTTAGGACAGGATAAAATGCTCTTCCGTCTCATGGCCCCTTTTCTATTGACCAGACAATCACATCAATGTTTGCAGGTGGTGTGCAGCATGTCGTGAATGTCAGCTGGTGAGAGTCAGAATGGATTTTGTCAGGCTATTAGAATGGACAGCATGGGGGTACCACTTTGTGGTAGTCCTTGTAGACTATGCAATTAGATACCCTTAGTGCTGCGGTGCTACATCTCAGCATGCAGGGCTGCTGCTGCACTCTTTAGTGCCGGGATCCCGAAAGAGATCCTGATGGATCAGGGCACAACTTTAATGTAACAGATACTATGCAAACTTTACAAGCTATTGGGCATTAAATTGGTTCACACTACTCTGCAAACATCTGCAAACATATGGGCTTGTTCAGCGGTTTAATAAGACAGTCAAAGATAGCCAATTCTCACCCTCCCAAGCCATTAAAAACCAAAAGGAGTTTCTGATGTGTTCTCAATGCTGCCCGGGCACACTGACCTCATAGAGAACCATATCAAGACACGCCTAGGGGTAGTGGTGTGTAGTCACACCTATAGACTCCCTGAACATAAAAATCAGGTGGTTAGTGATGAACTCAAAGCCGTGCTTGATTTGGGGGTAACTGAGGAGTTGCACAGTGAGTGGTGCAGTCCTGTCATTTTGTTTCCCAAAGCAGATAGGTCAGTCTGCTTCTGTGTTAATTATCACAATGTCAATGTGGTGTCTCAATTTGATGCATATCCCATGTCCCATATTGATGCTCAGTCAGTTAGGCACAGCTTGCTTTTACTCAACACTTGACTTGCCTAAGAGATACTGGGATACCCTTGATTTCCATATCCTGCAAAAAAAATTACATTCTCCACACCATTTGTTATTCACCAGTTTGTGACACTTCCATTCGGGTTGTTTAGGGCTCCTCCCATGTTTCAGCGATTGATGAATTGGATACTGCACCCACATGCTGTGGCATACCTAGATGACATCATAATTTTTAGTAATGATTGGCTGCACCACCTGCAACATCTTAGGGTTTCCACCTAGATCATCGGCAGGTGCGTCCCCAAATTAATTAAAGACCGCAGCAATTACACCTGCCCTTGACCTAGGACCAAAAAGAAGGTGAGGCATTTCTTGGGGATGGCTGGTTACTACCACAGGTTTGCACCTAATTATTCATATGTCACCAGCCCCTTGACTGACCTCAATAAAAAGGGGGGAATTGGATATGGTTCAGTAGTCTTTTTCTCCTAACTTCCCTTTCGGTTGCAGACAGATGTGTCAGAGGGAGGGCTGGGGGCAGTCTTATCCCAAGTGGTGGAGGGGGAGGAGTGACCTGTGCTGTACATCAGACAGAAGCTCTCGAACCAGGAGCACAATTACAGCATGGTAAAAAAAAGAAATGCCTGGCCATCAAGTGGCCAGTCCTCACTCTCCACTACTGCCTGCTGGGAAAACCCGTAACTCTGTGTGAAAACCCTTAACCCTGACTCGCTCCTGCAGATACCTACTTTACAACATTAGGAGGATCCGGCCATTTCTCACCACTCAAGCCAAACAAATACTTGTTCAATCACTGGTCATTTCCAAACTGGACTACTGCAACTCACTCCTTTCAGGTCTCCCTCAGAACTACACTACACAGAACGACCCCTACAGCTCATCCAGAATGCAGCTGCATGCCTTGTCTTCAACCTCCCCAAGTTTTCAAACACCGTCCCCTTACTCCGCTCCCTCCACTGGCTTCCAATAGCCACCCGCATCCAGTTCAAAACCCTGACCCTCGCCTACAAGG
>JAOUQY010000038.1:19153262-19165170 GCA_028566355.1 Doras micropoeus | reverse complement strand
GACCTTAAAGCACTTTTTGTAAGTTGCTCTGGATAAGGGCGTCTGCTAAATGCCTAAATATAAATGTAAATGTAAATGGATCACACACCAGTCCAGTGGCTCCACTGCATGAAGGATGCCACCGCATCTATCACCTGTTGGTATCTAGCCCTCCAGCCTTTCAAGCTTGAGGTGATCCACAGGCCGGGGAAACAGGTGCCTGTTGCGAACATCCTCTCCTGGCAAGCGAGGGGTGGGTGTTGGCTGCAGGTGGTTGGGTTGTGTGTATATGTATGTAAGGGTGTGATCAAGTGCTGCTCTGGCAATGGGAGACAGAGCCAGGTGCAGCAGAAAGGTAAGTACTCGCACCTGCTCCTTATTAATTAACTTAATTTACCCCGCTCTGTATGTGTGTTTGTGTGTGCAGAGAGCTGAGGGCTTAAAGGGGGATAGCTGGAGCGCTATGGGAGACAGAGCTGCACCCAGAGAGCCGAGACACAGATCCCTAGTGTGTTGATTAAAAGTGCTGAAAGTTCATTTAAATTGGCAATAAAGTGGCTGTGCATTGCATGCTGAGTCTGTCTCCTGAACCGTTACTCAGACATGTTACAATCCAATTAAGACAACAGGTAAATTAATGGCACAGCAGTAAAGTGATAGAGTGCAGATGTTCTACATAGTATTAGTCACTAAAATGATGAGTGAACCAAAGGTGGTGAATAATATGGACACATTTTAAAGGTTTCATTGCATTGTAAATAAAACATCTAAGGCCACTGTTCATGTGTAGTATGACTGGATGTGTGCTTGTGGGTATGAGCTGTGCATGGTGTGTTAAGTAGGAGGTTGGGAGATTTGAAGAAAGGAAGAACAAGATCCTTCAGTGAAGGTTGTGAAATTCTAAAGTTCTCTTCATGTTTAACTCTTCCACCTGGGATCTGTCCCCACCTCTTCTCCTCTTCAAAGACCAAATCACTACTCTATTTTTAGAAGAAACGTTTCCCCCTCCATTTTTCTTCCTTTTTTCAAACTCCCACTCTCTTGATACCCACAGGCCATAGTTAAACTCATTGCTGACTTTCTCTCTTAACTTTACAAGGAAACGGCTTCTATGAATGTCAAAGCATCAAAGCATATGTGTGTAGCACAATAGTTGCTTGATGCCACAAGGAGTGCTCTGTTCATCAAAGGCTGCAGTTCTCACCTTAGAAAACATCATTTTCCACATCTTAACTTTACCAAGTACCAAGGTATTAACCAAGAAAGGGTTTGTTTTTGATCACAAAACAATGATTGGACTGCATCAACATATATTTGATTGGACTGATTGGACTGCATCAACATATATTTGGGTGAGTGTAATTTATATTAATAGACTAGAGTTCTTCATTTTCTTAACATTTTGTAACACTTCTTAGTATAGTGCCACAAGACATATGATATTAAAGGGGTAAGTGCATGGTATGAATTTGAAAGTAATGGATAATTAATGAATAATTTAGTTTAATAAATTTAATGACTTTACTGGTTACAACTGCATTTTTTTTACTAAACAGTTATAGAAGGGATTGTTTATTATTGCGCCTATCTGGCATCACCCAAATGAGTATGGGTTCCCTTTCGAGTTTGGTTCCTCTCAAAGTTTCTTCCTCTTAACATCTCAGGGAGTTCCTTGCCACTGGCACCCCTAGGATTGCTCATTAGAGATAACCATCCATCCATCCATCCATCCATCCATTATCTTAACCATCTATTCTTATTCAGGGTCATGGGAGAACCGGTGCCTAGCTGGCAGCTTAGGGCGCAAGGCAGGAACAACCCTACACAAGGCGCCAATCCATCGTAGGGCACACACACTCATCCACACACTCACACACTCTGGGCACTTTAGAGACACCAATTAACCTAATATGCATGCATTTTAACTGTGGGAAGAAATCAGAGTACCCAGAGAAACCCACATGGACACGGGGAGAACATACAGACTCTACACAGAAAGGACCCAGAGTGCTCCATCCAGGGATTGAACCCGGGACTTTCTTGCTGTGAGGAGACAGTGCTACCCACCGAGCCACCACATTAGGGATAACATTTATATAAATTAATGTCTGCATTTTATGTCTTTGTAAAGCTGCTTTGGGACAATGACCGTTGTTAAAAGCGCTTTTGAAATAAAATTGAAATGAATAATTGTATAGGGTAACAGGATGGTAATGTGCCAATACAGTTTAATTAAAGTACAGTAAAATGTTAGGCAATTTGTCTGAGACAAATTCTATTAAGCAGGTAAATGCATGGGACAAAGAGCAAGGTGGAAAGAGGGCACATATTTAGGTAGAAAAAATGCCTCCTCACCATTGTTCACTGAACTTGCTTAGTAAATTTGATGTTTTCATTAGTTACATTATATTTTATATTGAGCTACACAAATAGCTGCTCTGCTTTGGAAACACAATGAAGCTTGAAGTCACATGATAATGTAAGTTTTTTCAAAATGTAAAAAGCATCTATAT
This sequence comes from Doras micropoeus, assembly GCA_028566355.1. NCBI lineage: Eukaryota > Metazoa > Chordata > Actinopteri > Siluriformes > Doradidae > Doras > Doras micropoeus. Next base: position 19,162,678 of record JAOUQY010000038.1, on the reverse strand, counting down.
TATCTGCCCAAATAATTTACAGGGTATTACAGGGCATTTACAGGGTATTCAGAACTATAGTGTTTTGGATATGCCCATGTTACCATGTCACTTGCAAGCCTGATTTTGTTTGCAGAAAAGAGGAGAAATTTCATGAGACCAGGATGTCTCATCAAATGCTGTGAACAGCATAAACATTACACATGAAGTGGGCAACACTCAAAATATTAAAAACAGAGGTAAAGTGATTTATTACTGTATGGCTCCAAGGATAAAGGTGATGTTATCGCGACTCACTGCTCTTCTATGACTAAGAATTGAAATAGGTGCAGCCGAAGGTTAAATGCATGTTATGAATTAAATATCTGACTCCAATATATAAATTTAATTAACTGTCTCCAATTTGTACATAAACAACCATAGCAGTTTTATAATGCATTATAATGCAACTATTTAACATAAGCTAAAGTCACAGTGTATCAGACAATATTATATACTAAGAATATAATACCTCAGTGTTCAACTTACCTTTTAGTTTATAATGTATGAAACATAGAAAGTGCCTTTTGTACATCTGAGGTGTTATATACAATATTTATTGAACAGGTATCCTGTTAGCGCAGAGGTTTCAAGATGAGATGTTCAAGCTTAGGCCTTTCCTATTTACTTGACAGAGGTTTCTATTTAAACTAGCAAGTATCAGGCTTTATATTAGCTTGCCGTAGGTCATTTGAAATGTGTCAAACCTGCACAAACCTTAGTAATAATACAAATCTTACAGCTCATACCTTCTTATTGTAACATATTTTCATTTACAACGACTGGGTACTTTAGAGAAAAAATAATGTAGGGGTATATTACAAAAATATTAAAAACATGATATACATGTTTGGGGGGTTCATCAAGTACTGCAAAATATTTATCCATATGATCTAAATGTTTCCTAAACATGTATGATGTTTGTAATAAACCCTTCATACAAAGCTTTTAAGTAAAAGTACAATTGTGCCAGAGTGTTGAAATTCAATGTATAGAAGGTGCTGCAAATAAGCTGCATGCAAATGATTTTGTTTTTCAAACAATTCTGTGTGAACATTAACTGACCCTGACTCTGACCCTGTATCTGCATGAGTTTATGCTTTCTCTTGCTGCCTCATGATTGGCTTATTGGATAATTGCAGAAATGAGAAGGCGTAGGGATGATCCTAATGTACTATAAATCTATATATAATACCAACTTAATGTGCTGCATAGTGGTGTGTAATATGACCACCACATAAAGTGGAAGAAAGAGCAATAATTACCTGAAATAAGCATACTAAATGGCAACATTGTGGCATAAGCAATTCTTAAAGTATTGAAATGTATCAAAGCTTCATGCAATTTGGCATGCATCTAATATATGACAAGTTATTGGCTAGTGAATGCTAGATTTTTGCTCTGAACATTATGTACTAGGTGGCGCTGCTCTTTACTAGGGTAATGCCCTTCCATAAAAAGTTCAGCATTTTTGGCAAAACAGTTTTCGAGCTGTTGCCCAAAAAGTGCTTTGAGCCTCAACTCAGGGGGTACTAACACAAATGGAAATGCACACCTAAAGGGACACACACTTTACATTCTGTATCAGACATGCAGGGCTACAACCATGCTAGTTGTTATGTATGTAGATCCTGTAAAATGAAATCAAGTTCTTTGAAGTTTGTGCCACACACTAACTCAGATAATATGTTGCTGCTGAAGCCAAGAGTCTGGTCCAATTCTGTGTATGGATGTAAACAATTTGTCAGCTTATTGTTATAGATTATTCAATCAGTGTCTCAATATCATCAAAGGCATCTGTTGTCAGTTGGCATCCATTCTGTAATAGCTATAAATTATAGCTTCTCCATACAAATATGAGGGAGACAGTATAAACGTATTGAGACATAGTTTTAGAGAGCGGGGAGAGAATGTTGGATCAAAGATGGAAAGAAAAGTGTGAAAAGAAAGAAAGAGGGAGGGAGAAAGGCCCAAAGAAAAGGTCATCTAGCTGTATGTCATGCAGCGAGGTAGATGCCTGAACACTGGGATTTACTGAAATTAATCTGTCGTATGGTGACAGTGGTGCTTCTAAAAGGTCACCCACAGCAACAAGATGTGGGGGCTGACTGCTGAAATGTATCGAATCTGACCACTGGCTGGCCAGGACTCTGGTAGTTAGTGCATCCTAAAGGTCATTTCTACTTTGCTTTTCTCCTCGACTGACCACTCAGCAGGTGTTTGAGAAATGCCTACTCTTTACCCCCTGACAGATTCAGACAGTGTTTTTGTCAAGCCCTAGTTATAAAGAGAGAGCTTTGGCAATTTTGTCAAGCCTGATAATTTGAACAGAGCAGCAGGTGAAGTAGGTAGCTATTAACATCATGATGGTTGGTACATCCTGAGTCTTTCATTTTGTTTCCTTTTTTTAAAGGCTGGATCAAAGGTCTTTTAGCAAGGCAATGACATGTTGGCAGGGCACTGTATAAAGCAAAAATTCTTAGTCATAAATGACTGTAGAATTAAGAACATTTATATGCAGTGGTTAATGATTCTTACAACTGGCTTTCACAGCATGGCTTGTTTGCTCTAAGAGTCCTTTTCAAAGTAGCAGGAAAGAAAAACTTAAAACTTAAAACTTAATTTAACTCTTTTAAAAGGTTAATCAGTTGCCAGTATTTGGTATATGTTAATCTGTGATTTATCAGTAATCAAATTATTCATGCAGTTAAAAAAGACACTGCTTTAGAAATGTAGAAAATTTTAAAATACTATAAATAAAAGGTTCTCTCTCTTCTCTACTCCAGAAGGACAGTCCATCAGGAATTCTTGTTTAACATGGCCCCTATTATTACATACTAGAAAAAAAAATCGGAGGTCCTTTTGGCCTGTTGCTTTGTCTTTAAAATTGGAAACCTTCTTTGGTCAAGCTATCCGTGTTGTTTACCATTTTCTGAACTGTACTTCTAATGGAAATTTATTCAATGTTTTGGCTCTTTATGAGAGTTTTTGTGTGGTACAAACTTCAGATACAGATTCAGAAAACTTTAATCCTCCCCAAGGGGCAATTGTGTATTCCAATTCCACTGAAGAACATGCTTCTTCTACAACTAGGAAAGAAGATGGATGGATGGATGGATTAAGGTAAATAAAAGAAAAAAAGGCTGAAAGCAGACTTGCCTTTTTGTTCAGACTTATGGTGAAGTGTTTGTGAGAAAAAGCTTTTAGAGATGATGTTCTAAAATCCACAGTGAATATGCCCCCATCTCTCTCTCTCTCTCTCACACACACACACACACATGCTCAACAGTGGTGGACTTATCAATCACAGATGTTCCTATAACTTGGTTTGCTCAGCTACTAAAAATCCCATCTGCCTGGCTTTTCTTATAGCACTTAGTGTTTGTTGGATCAGTGCTATAGAGAAGATAAGTAGCAGGACAAACTTGCAGTTGAAGTATTTTGGATCAAACAGAGCCAGTTTAGAGCAAGTATGAAGACAAGACAAGAGAAAAGAAGTAAAGGATATCTGAAGTGAAAATTGAGGAAGAAGGTTGCTCATTCTTTCATTTTTCCCAGACTGACACTGCATAGATAATACAATCAAGTAATTTTTTTTAAAAGTTGTATTAGTGGCTCACCTTCTGCGAACAATTCTGCAAATTGTTGCAACATTAACTGTACTTGAGCCTTATTCAACAACTTAGGCTCATATGATCCTATGCTTTTTTAAAAGCCAATTTCTGAATAAATGCCCTGAAGCCTTTTTATAATCAAAGGATTACTTAAACAATTCTCTGTACATGTTATTGGATTTCTCAGAGCCAACAAATCTCTCCATTTAGTCTTTGTACATGTTCAGCAGAGTTTCCTGTTGAATTTAGCACAATGTTAACATATCTAGAGGAAACTGTACACTATGTGTATGTACCTATGTTTAACACTTTCCTTTATGGTATTATAACATGACTTATGATTGATCAGGCTCTGCTCCCACTGACAGAGACCTTGATCAGAATGGATAAACACCGCCCTCACTCTTTCTCTTTCTACCTGCCTCTCCTTTTGTTCCTGAACTACAGAGTCAGCACAGACAAGGCCACTAGAGTACACTGGATCAATTTGTTGCACTTTATCCTATTATTAAAAGCTAGCCATGGGGAGGTTGACTTGATGTCTGAGAAAGAGAGGGAGAGAGGGAGAGAGGGAGAGAGTGAGAGAGAGAGAGAGAGAGAGAGAGAGAGAGAGAGGAGTGGGGGCTCTTTAAAAGGCATTAAGTGACAGAGTCTCATTATGACAGGCTCCAGTGCCTGCTTCATTGGCTAGATAAAGCACCCCAATAGTGAATTTACTTTCCCAATTGTGTTATTTAAATGTAAGATGACTGGGTCTTGGCAGTGTAAACAGGGCGTCTTTAATAAGCCTGGACAGTACGTGTGATAGAGACAATTGCGTGAGGTATGAAAAGCACTTCATCACTGCCACATTTGAGCAGAATTCAATTTCAGACACTGTCTGTGCTTCCTCTTATCTGCTCCTCACAGCAACCAGCCACATGCCTGATAGTGATAGCAATAAAGAGAGAGAGAGCAAGAAAGAGAGAGAGAGAGGGGCTAGAAAGGAAAACATGAGAATTACATGGAGTTGGAACAGGAGGACCAAGCGGGCAGCGGTTCTGTGGGATCTACCATGTGCTCTCTGCAGCCTGTCAGAGCTGCATGATGGATTACCGTGTTTGCTCCATGCCCCTGTCACCTGCCCTATTGCATATTTACAGTCCTGCCACTCACACACCATCTGCTTCAAATGCCAGGTCGTCCAGCCATAGACAGGGTACTAAGACAGAGCCATAAATCCTTCTTGAAAAGAAAGTCTGTCATTGTTTACCTGTATCCGTAAACCACAACGTTTGGGAACAGAGTCTATATTGATTGGTGTGCACACACATGTGGTTAGTGGGCAATGAATCTGTTGCTGAAGCTGCAGTTTGTGAAATTGAACACCCTTTTCACACTTTCTCTAGACACTTTGGAGCCTGGGCATGGCACATAATTTCTGATACCTGCCTTTAAATTCATAGAATTCTGCTATGGCTATTAAAACACATACATAAAAGGTGCAAGACAAGGTTAGGTAGAAAGCCTTAAATGAAACTGAGCAAAAGCACAAAGAAATTAGCGGCAACCCAGAATGAAATCAACTTCTGATCTGTGTAAGAGATGAGGCCACAGAGAGAAAATGGAACAAATTTGCATTTCTCAGCTTTGAATATATTGCCTTCAGCCCAGTCTGTGATTATTAATCTTATTCATCTCCGCTTGTCACCCGCTTTCCCCTTGCTGTCTCCTTTCTGGGTTAAAGTCACTTTAATGCTGACAGAGGAGCTAAAAATGAAGTAGCACATAGCAACATGTTAGAACAGCAGCTGTATCTCTGAATCCCAGTAAAGACTGATGACACACATATGACCAAATGCCCGCAGAAGGTTAGGAATATCTGACAGTTCTGAATTTATGAGGAACAAAACAATGAAAGCTTTTCTTTTTGAAAGTGAAAAAAACAGTGGCTTTTATTAAAAAAAACAAAGCAAACAAAAAAAACCAAACACAAACAAAAAAACAACTAAAGGACCCAAAGATTTCTTTTCTGTTTACTGAGGTTATGTTTAAGGTTAATAACTGTGTAAATGATTATATCAGTGGAAAGAGCTCACATGTATAGTAACAAAACTTGTGTTGGAAGATAGCCTTCAGCATTTCTTTACACAATGTACCCTCAGATAAATACAGATCATACCAGAGAGGGGCAGATTACATGAAGGTCATTACATTTGAAAATGTTCTGAATGTGAATAATACTTGACAATCATATTTGTTACTGCGAGTCAACTTGGTTTAAAAAAAACCCAAATTAAAATTTTAATTTAATAATAAAAGTAAATGTTTTATTTATTTGACCAACTGTTTATTTGACCAAACTAATGCTTTATTTTCGGACTCGGCATTGACACTTGTATTCTTATCTTATTCAACAACGGCTTCTATATCTGTCATGTTTGAAAAGGCATTAGAATAATGTATGATGTTCGTGCATTGTGCGACATGTCAAGGTCTGCTATCTGTGGTTCACTGTATGGGATATCAATGTTACTACATCGGTTGCCAGCTGTCATGATAAAAGCTGCAGGCATGCATGAATTTCTAAAGGAAAGAAAATGGTCTGCCATACTGTGAGACAGGAAGAGCCACACCAAGCCCAAGCTGACCAAGCTGAAGTTAACATTCAAGACTTTTTGTAGGAGGACTGCTGTTTTTCAGTTTCTTATAAAAAAAGAAAGACTTAATGCTTTGCACTCATTATATAAAATTCCCAGTAATCTGCAAGATAACTCTAAAACACATGATTCATGAAGCCTTTTTCAGTATTTTTAACATGCTTTCTTTCAGTTTGATTTTCATTTCATTTTCAAATAATAAGAGTATTTTTGTAACTGTCATTCTGTGCCTTTCTTTCCCTCAAATCTGCAGGTATACAGGCCAGTGATTAGGAGAGTGTTTCTCAGGCAAAATCAAATTTTTTTTCCCCAGACCGAAACAATTTGAGGTCCTTTTCAGAACCCTCAGAAATGGAATGGATTAATAAAGACTCTTTTCTACCTGCAAAGTTATTACATGAGCCTTTGTACAGAGGCTCTTTGTTGCCAGGCTACCTGGAAATTTGTTCCTAATTACGTATAAAGGTTGTTCTACCTGTGGTGCCAGGTAGAACTGCAGATTGGCGGCCACTTGCTGCGAACCGATAGACAAAATGACCAGAATGAGATTGACAAGCTGAAGTGTTTTTCTCTGCAATCATTGCAATTGGCAGTTTCACTTAAAAGTTCACCTCAAAGTTCACATCCAGTTTAGCAGCTTGGCTTTAATTTTGTCCTCTCTCAAAACTCTCAGTACATGAACACTAATAATTTATATATTTTTCATTGGACTGAATAGTGCCTGTTCATATGTGGTGCCTTGGGAAGTTGGCAAGATTAGTGAGACTGTGACATTCCTCACTGTAAGAAGTGTTTTTGAAGCAATTTTATCTGTAGTATATTTAATGCAACAAATAAGATTTACAAATTATAGTGACAATGAAAACCGTGTCTATCTTTATATTAGCGTGTATCCATAGCCTACAGAATGACAGCCTATTCAGAAGTTCCAAAAGTCATTCTGTGTTTAATAACAACGTCATATATTAGTATATATACTATTGCACCAAACTATTACACTGTAATTATTTTAAGAGTGCTTAATAATGCTGATGTCATCTCCAAATTATCTTTATTATCTTTAGTTGATAGCCTATTTATCTATTTACACATTAATTTTGAGGAAAAAACCTTTAGTGATATACATAGATTGCAATGGAAAAAATTTGTAATCACTTTGACATCAAGCATTATCCACTTCAGTCTCATCACCTGAGGTAAGGTCCTCATCTCTTCACTCACATTTGAAATAATCACTGATTAATTCAGGGAGCAGGACAGATTTCCAATTTGTTATTTGTTCAGTGTATCAACAGCAGGATTGGATAAAAGTGTGACATTCAGAGTAAGAAAAAGTCTTATCTAGCAATGATCTTAAAGCAGAGAAGCAACAATGAAAAGCTGATTTTTTCCCTAGCTCACCACACACATACACACAGGCATTTTAAGTATTGTCATGTGTTGCAATAGTGTGTAATAAAAATTTGTACATAAATTAACCGTTTCAGTTGGATGAACATCCCATTCTAAGTTATTATATGAAGTAGATACATGTAACAAAAGTGCTGTAACATGGCTTAGTAGGACGCAAGATGTGAGCGTGAGAGCTTGGCATACTATTTGTTAGGGCAATGCAAAAACACAAGTGAACCTAGAAATTCACTCAGAGAGCACAGACCTCTGTGAAGGCCAATAGTCCAGTCTTTTTTATAACAGCTTCAGACATGCACAACAAAAAAATTATTTCACAATGGGTGTGCACATGTGCGACAATTCCAGTTCATTTTTGGCCTATCTGGCAACATTAATGAAAGAGAAAATAATATGTATATCCACCCCATGATGCAGATCTGCTCCAAATTTTACTCCAATCTTACTTATCCCATGCTACATCCTTCTACCAAGTTTGATGAAATTTGGCTCTGTAGTTTTTCCATAATCCTGCTTAAAGTCAGACAGAAAGACAGACAGAAAGTCAGACAAACCAACAAACTGCACCAAAAACATGACCTCTCTGGCAGAGGTAATAAACAGGCAGGGTTAAAAAAAAAAAAGGGAAACATACATTTCAGGGGTCTGAAATGCAGTACTGCTGAACAAGACTTCACACAGAACAGAAATAACAGGCTATGCATAGACACACTAATCATCATCTAAAACAGAACAGGTGAAAACAGCAGGTAACAAAACAATGGCATGATGAGTCGGAGACAGAATCAAAACCAAACACTGGTTCATGGCAAAAAATTAACATAGTCACAAGTGGATACTTCATAGATAAGCTTCGGGATTGTGGCATAAGTCAAAACTACTAATAACCTACAACATAAGGATAAAATATTACAGATACAAGAGTCTCAATCAATATTTACTACTGTATAATGATAATAAAGGGTCTGTCTTTTCATGTAAAGACAAAGTCATAACATTACACAGAAGTTTTAATATCAACTCATGGGTTTTGACAAAGGTAATGCTTAATAAAAAGATGTATGAAGGCCTGTTGTAGGTACCCCTTCAAATAAAGTGTTGCTGAATTTTATTGTGTTACTTTAAATTTACATCATGCTCACATGCACAATATATGAGTGGCATGCCAATCATTTTGGAGTTTATCTACACAAAGGCTTCATTTCCATTTGCTGGTAATAGGCTTATACCATAACTAAACTGCAAAGATGCCAGCCATCTCCTTTTTCCTTAACAGAGAGAGAGAGAGAGAGAGAGAGAGAGAGAAAGAAAGAAAGAGCAAGCAGGATTTAGAAGAAATGGAAAGTGCAAGTTAAAGAGAGAGAGATGGTTATTCTGGTATTTAATATTTGCTTGGCAATGCTTCTGCTTTGAAGCCATTTGGAAAGCGGTAAAGAAGTGTGGCTACACTGTAATCCTGATGAAATTAGAGTGAGATGAGCATGGAGCAGGTGCACGAATGCTGAGCGAGAGAGAGATAAGCGTAGCCATTTACTGTAATAACACAGTTCAGCTATGGATACCATTACAGCAGAGTCAAGTGTGTGTGAATTCATGAGTGGTGGTATTTAAAATGAAATATCCAAGAAATATATATATATATATATATATATATATAAAACCAGTGTGGGTGTGTGTGTGTGTGTGTGTGTGTGTGTGTGTGTGTGTGTGTGTGTGTGAGAGAGAGAGAGAGAGT
>JAOUQY010000038.1:19126029-19140749 GCA_028566355.1 Doras micropoeus | reverse complement strand
ACAGGATGCTGCCTACAGGATGCTGGTGACTGGGCATTTTTGGTTGGTGGACTATTTTCAGTCCAGCAGTGACACTGCTGTGTCTGATCCACTCACACCAGTGACACAACACACACTAACACACCACCAACACATCAGTGCCACTGCAGTGCTGAGAATGATCCACCACCCAAATAGTACCTGATCTGTGCTGTGTTAGGGAACTAACAAAGTATACAGAGAAACAGATGCAGAGAAACTACAGTCTGTAGTTGTAGAACTACAAAGTGCATCTATATGGTAAGTGGAACTGAGAAAATGGACAATGAGTATATAGAAAAGTGGTGATCATTATTTTATGCCTGATTGATGTATATAGGAATTTGGGGAAATTTAGTTACTTTAACTGTCTTGGTAACTCTTTAGATTAGCTCCTTGGTGGTTTCTTGAAACAGCTGGGAAAAAGAAAAACCTTTCAGGTTCATAATGCTCAAATGATCCATTTCCATCAGTGTGACAGAGAAGAACAGATAAATGAGTGGCCATCCCAGGATGTCTAAACTAATTTCTCAAAAAATGTTTTGTCTGTAGCTTGCAAGTCTAATGTTTATGCTGTGTGTAATCACAAGCTATGAGTACAGACAATTTTGCCTCTGACCAAACCACCAACCCCAACCTGCCCAACCCACCAACCCACCCCCAAAATATAAAGTGGAAAATATAAATGCAGACTGTGTGCTCTAAGAAGGTACAGTGACCAGCACAGATGGCAGTCATGGTGGGGAAATGTGTGTGCCTGGCTTAGTGTAACACACACATACATATGCACACAAGTTCAGAGAGCTGTTAAAAGGGAGCAGATGTTTGTGCATGTGTGTGTGTTTATGTAGCAATGATTGTGTGCACTAATTTGTATTTGTGTGTGTGTGTGTGTGTGTGTGTGTGTGTGTGTGTGTGTGTGTGTGTGTATTTGAGTCAGAAGTAAACACCTTCATCTGGTCAGCAGCCCCTGTGAGATATAGCACCGGGTCATTAATTTCCATGGAGCTTTGCCTGTAAGAAGAGCAGTGATGTTTTATACATGTGGTGGAGCTGAACTCTGCAGCAACATCTATAAAGGACAAACATTTAAAGTAATACAAAGCAATCACAAGGCAATTATACAGCTACAGCCTTACAAAAAACCTTGCTGAATTAAAGATTTGTGCATGTAATGGACTGTCTCTATTCAGCCTTTAAAGATGAGTTTTGAAAGAATTTAACTGTGTTATTGGAGATAACTGTGTTACTGCTAGTAACATTTTGCTTGCAAGTCACCGATAGTGATATTAACAGACGTTAAGCCATAAAAATATCCCTGGATGTTACTCTTACAATTTCACCAGTACTACAGTGCTGTGTTTTGCCATTGTAGCTGATTTGAAATTGTTTTCCTTATTAAGAAGCAGCAGTTAGCCCACGAGTGGCACAACGGAAAAGTGTTCTCCCTATTATCCGGAGATTGCGATCTCGATCTCAATAATGCCACAGCCATTAGCGACTGGGAGTCCAGAGAGCAAATTAGCCACACTTTCAGGGAGGGTGACTTATTTTTTCTCCCATATCAATCACAGTGACACTACACAGCCATGGCCAATTGTTTTGCTGTGTTATAAAGTGATCAATTAACATAAATAACTAACTTGTTAAATAAACTAATCATGTTTTTCTTGTAAAATCTAAATGCTAGTACAGCTTTATTTACAACCTACAATCATTTTGTGTACCTTATAGTCTAAATTTTAATCTACACTTTATGTCCAGGGAAGTTTGGATTACAAACTACAACAACTACCAGATACACAAAAATCTAAGATTAAATTTACATTTATTTCATTCATTCTGTCACAAAACATTGATTTTTTTTTCAAAAACATTTGTCTGTCTACAGTAGACACTATTCAAATGTGCCAGTGTGCTTTCACAGCGCATGATGAACAAAAACATGCAGTATGTGCATTACAATTGTAATCAGAACATGTAGAAAAATGTACTGTTTTCCTTATATGGCGTTTACTCTTGTCAGTGCTTTCTCTTATTGCCACGTGCTGTAACCTGTGATGAGGAAAGGTATTTTTTTAACCAGCTAATACTGTATTCACAGATGCACATGCATTTGTGGGAACACAAACTCTGACATGCACACAGTCACACACACTAGTGCATCTGTTTGTTTGTTTGTGTGATGAGGTCATTGGAGAGAGGACTTGATTTCATACTTTCAGTGATTTCTCAGTTTTAAACTATTCTTTTCAAACATTTATTACTTTTGGGTCAAATTGACCCTAGGACATTATAAGTGGTGAGCATTAAAATTTTTCTTGTTTTTTTTTTTTTGAAGAAAATCAGCCAAGGCTACCAAGTTTCAAAGAGAATTTTTTTTTAATATGAAAAACAGGTCAGTTTGACCTGAGGGATGCACAAGGGTTATAGTCAGAATGACATACAAATACCAGTAAGCCATTTCCTGAATATATTATGCTCTAAAACATTACAATTATGTGAAACTTTACAACTATTCTGTATTGAAGGAATTTTTTTAAAGTAGCTCTAAATGTGATGGGGTTTAAATCTAGTATTTGATTTTAGTCTACATCAACAGACTAAACAGAATGATTAATAAGGTAAAGCCATGCTATTATATCATCAATAACTGAGCCTCATCCATAGTACATTAAGGTCAGAATGACATCTTCAAAATCCAGCAAACCATCCCCTGAATTGGTTATCCTGTGAAACAGCTGTTTTGCACAGATTTGAATCCAAGACAGGAGGTCACAAAGACCTATCTAATTTGTGATAAGAAAAACAAGCGTTTTATATGGAGTGTCATTTCTCTCCACAGATCACAGCAGACATGTCCCTCTGTCATCTGTCCCTCCCATCCTCTCTCTCTTACCCCAGTCCCTCTACTTCCTGGTCTGGGGATGACTTGAACAGTAAATTAAATTAATGTAAGCCATTTTTCAATCATTTTTCATTTCTCCAAAATGATTAAAGCTGATGTAAGGAGTTCATTAAAACAGAAAACATTAGACTCATTAAAAAGCCATTAAAACTATTGTGGCACCATGATTTATCAGTGGGCCAGGAGAGAAAGTGACTCTGGTGCTGGGAATGAGAGATGGGATGGAAAGGGAAGGATGGGCTGTTTCCAAGATAGAGGACCCCAATTTGTGCCCGCTAATTTGGATTGGCAGGGAATCCTGGCCTCGTCCATTGCTCCTGCTCCATCGATGCTCATGTATGGTGTGTGTGTGAGATGGTTGTTGTTGGAGGCTTGCATCGGCATGAATCATTTTGGAGGAGCTGAGCTGAATGAGCTATGAACCTTACCACCTGATCCAAGATCAGTACCTGGTGCCTGTGTATATTAATGCGATCACTTTGCCTCTCATTTGGCCCATGCTGGGCTCTAGTTCTGTTAGCAACCCATGATGAGGGGTTTTATTGCCCATTATGATTGAATCAGCACCTCTGCATGCTCAGCACCTTATCCTCCTTGCCATCCACCACCAGCATTTCCTGCATTAAATGTCATAGGAGCCAATCTGTGGCTCAGAAAGGGGGTAGGTGCTGGGTCATTAGTCTTGCTGATGGGTTAGGTGAAATCAGCTCCTTTCGCCTGCACAGGGCTTGCTACTGATGATGGCCTGCTCCCCAGCTGCGGTAGTCCCATCAACTCTAGCAAAATTTTCCATTTTGAGAAACACAGGTCTTAAGGGTTCGATTCAACTCCCAGGCCCAACATTGAACCCTCCCCTCCCCACACTGCCCCTGCATTTTAGTGCTCATCTGCTGCACAAATGACGCTTTCAAAGCTATATGATGCTGCAAGCAGTATTCACTGTCCCCATACCTGCACACAATCAGAAAAAAAAGAGCACATCATTTGTATCTTTGAGATTTCCTTCCTCAAAGGCAAGCTTTGGAAGTGTACTCTATGAGACTCTGGAAACTATATAAAAAAGTGTCTATATATAAAAGTCAAACCTCTTTCAGAAAAAGGGTATTAAGGGTACTAAACTGCACTACATTTACATGTATTGCATTTAGCTGATGCTCTTTTCCTTATAAAACTTACAAAAGTGCTTAGTTGTTAACTTGGAATATCCAAGGCCAGAGCTGGTAGACCTGAATTCAAGCTACTTTGACCTATGATAATACAATACCTAATAAAAATTACAAGTAAAACAAGATCAAAATCCGAAGTATTCCTAAACTACACAAACCAGTGACAGTCAATACAACAACTGCAGTAAGTGTGGTAAAAGCTTACAGACTACTATTGCTTGTCACTGGGATGGTAACCCCAAGAAAATATATTTTTTACCCTCAGTTATGTATTGTTCACACAAACGTGTAGGGTTCCGAGAAGGTATTTTCTTCTTAGAGACACTTTTATTGAGTGAGTGTGTAACTGGGTTGTTAGGAAACCGAGAGCAATTGGGTAAGCCATGATACAGCATCTATGGAACAAGGTTAATTGTCATGTTCAGGGCCCTAAGAGTGGCATCTTTGCAGTGCTGGAATTTGATAACATTCCACACAGATCTCCAGAAAAGGACTGGACAAAATTATTGGCAACTTTTCAAACTTGATTAGGAAATAACTGGATTTCAATTATATGATGATTGTTTAAGGTAACTTGTTGCAAGTAACCGGTGCTGGCAATATCACAGGTTTAATCGGTTTAAACGGAGAAAGGTTTTTGGCTGACCATGCTGAGCATGATGAAAAGCAAGAAGCACAAGTATTGTTGGAGGATGTGAGAACCTAAAACTCCAAAAGTATGGACAATCTAAAGGCTAAAAGTAAATTTCCAGAAATTTTTATTTGCCTGTCTCCACTGTGTGCAATGCCAATAAGAAGGTTACAGCCCACTGCGCTGTAGCTAACTTGAGAGAACATTGCAACAAAGGATTGTTCAAACTGTGGCCAAAGACCCTCAATCAACTTCCAAACAAATTCAAGCTGACCTGTAGACACCAGGTACAACAGGTGTCACTGTAAGGTGGCACTATATCCATCTGAATTAAATGGGACGCTATGGTAGGAGACCCAGGAGGACCCCACTGTTGACACAGTTGACACATAAAAACTGGAGTTTGCCAGAACTTAACTGAGGAAGCCACAATCCTTCTGGGTGAAAGCCCTCTCGATTGTTGAGACCAAAATAGAGCTTTTTGGTAAAGCACATTATTGTACCATTTACAGAAAATGAAATGAGAACACAGTTCCTACATTCAAACATGTGGATGTTCAAAAATATTTTGGAGTTGTTTTGCTGCTTCTGGCACTGGAAGCCTTGACTGTGTGCATGGCATCATGAAATCTGCACCAAAGAATTTTGCAGTACAATGTACAGCCCTTCCAGCAGGAAAATGACCCAAAACTTACTTCAAAAAGCACACAGAGATGGTTTAAGACAAAGCGCTGGAGAGTTCTGAAGTGGCCAGCATGACTCCAGAGCTAAAAATCCTATAGAACACATGGGAGTACAAAACAGCAGTTGGGAGAAGACACCCTTCAGACCTGGAGCAGCTGGCAAAAAAAAGAATGATCCACAGTTCCATTAGAATGTTATTGTTTCCAATGATTGTGGTACCAAATATTAAGCAGCTGATGGAAATAATTTTGTCCAGTCCATTTCTGGAGTTCTTTGTGGAATTATACCAGATTTTAATTATACCAGATTTCTAAAATGTACACTATATTTACTTTCCCAACTAAAAGTTATATTTGTTACTTTCCAACACTCCACCTCATACTTTACTGTCATTTCTGTAGAAAGGCAAGTTTGCAACATAGAAGCAAGCTGCATCAATTATTCAGATATAACGTGACCTGAAAGCATATGCATATAATTGGTAATGCTGTTTTACCCTTTTTAGCAGGTGGGCCATTGTTTGGTGTGAGTCTGCACAGGAAAATGGGTATTTCAGAATGAGCTAGAGGATAAGTATTAGCATGATCCTTTGTACACGTATATACTTATGTTATCTCTATGCCTATTTTCTGTTCTCTCCCTTTCCCTGAAGAACTAGCTGAGCATTATGCATGTGCAGAGTAAAGTAAAAGCTGAGTATACATGTTGCACAACCTGGAAAAATAAAAGGTGATTTCTACTGCCATATTTCTACTATGCCAAAGGCATGCTCAGACTTATCCTAGGTCTGCTGTGTAACAATATTGAGATTGTTACACTGGTGCTGAAACCGAGGAGCTGCTGGGTATGTGGTGCAGATGGAACATAGTCCTCTTGCCTCTATGATCTTGTCACTGAAGACTGGAGATTACAAAAATGTGGGGCTAAATGGGACTAAATCTGGAATGGGATGTTCAAAAAGCACATATTGGGACCAAAGGCCCCAATTGATTGGTTGCTATCAAAAACCATCATACACAAATCATATATTCATCATACAATATTCTTTATATGGCCAAAAAATTGTGGCTGCCTGACCATCACACCCATATGTGCTTTTTTGAACATCCCATTCCTGCTTTAATAACCTTTACTCTTCTGGGAAGACTTTCTATTAGATCTATGAACTTGGCTGTTGAGATTTGTCCATTCAGCCATAAGAGCCTTAGTGAGGTCAGGCACTGATGTTACGTGAGGAGGCCTGGGCTGGTGTTCCAGTTCATTTCAAAGGTGTTCAGTTGGATTGGGGTCCATCCTTACACTGCCATTGATAAAAGATATCCAATAAATTCATAACATTTTGATCTATAGTACTATGCACGGTGTGGAAAAATGCTGTAAACTAAGAATGCTTTCAAACATACAAATAAAAATTGTTTATTTTTTAACAATTTACAAAATGCAAAGTGAGTGAACAAAAGAAAAATCTAAATCAAATTAATATTTGGTTTTACTACACTTTGCCTTCAAACCAGCATCAGTTCTTATAAGTACACTTGCACAAAATCAGGGATTTTGTAGGATTATAGTCAAGTGTATGATCAACCAAATATACCAAACAGGTGCTAATGATCATCAATTTCACATAGTGGTTGAAACACAGTCATTAACTGAAACAAACAGATATGTAGGAGGCTTAAAACTGGGTGAGAAACAGCCAAAATCTGCTACAAAGGTGAGGTTATAGAACACAGATTCATGTCACAGGACATACACCATGGCAAGACTGAGCACAGCAACAAGACGCAACGTAGTTATACTGCATCAGCAAGGGCTCTCCCAGACAAAAGTTTCAAAGCAGACTGGGATTTCAAGATGTAATGGTCAAGCTCTTTTGAAGAAGCACAAAGAAACAGGAAATGCTTAGGATCGTAGGCACAGTAAGAGAAAACTTAATGCAGCAGATAAAAAACACACCAAACTTATTGCCCTTCGAAATTGGAAGACGTCCAGCAGTGCCACCAGCTCAGAACTGGCAGAACCCAGTGGGACCCAGGGATACCCATCTACTGTCCAGAGAAGTCTGGCCAGAAGTGGTCTTCATAGAAGAGTTGCAGCCAAAAAGCCATACCTCTGACATGGAAAAAAGGCCAAGCAACTCAACTATGCATGAAAACATAGGAACTGTGGTGCAGAAAAATGGCAGCCAGTGCTCTGGACTGATGAGTCAAAATTTTAAATATTTGGTTGTAGCAGAAGGCAGTTGTTTGCCGAAGGGCTGGAGAGTGGTACAATAATGAGTGTCTGCAGGCAACAGTGAAGCATGGTGGAGGTTCCTTGCAAGTTTGGGGCTGCATTTCTGTAATTGGATAATGATTGGCCCCAAATTTATTCTGCAGCAGGACAACGACCCCAAACATATAGGCAATGTCATTAAGAACTATCTTCAGCATCAAGAACAAGAAGTCCTTGAAGTGATGGTATGACCCCCCACAGAGCCCTGATGTCAACATTGAGTCTAGGATTATATCAAAAGGGATTACATGAAAAGACAGACCGATTTGAGGAAGCCTACATACACAGAAGAGTTCTCCAAGATGTTTGGAACAACCTACCAGCCGAGTTCCTTCAACAACTGTGTGCAAGTGTACCTAGAAGAATTGATGCAGTTTTGAAGGTAAAGGGTGCTCACACCAAATATTGATTTGATTTAGATTTCTCTTCTGTTCATTCACTGCATTTTGTTAACTGATGAAAATAAATTATTACCACTTCCATTTTTGAAAGCATTCTTAGGTTACAGCATTTTTTCACACCTACCTAAAACTTTTGCACAGTACTGTAAAAAATGTCAACTTCTGATATGAAGATTTGTTATTCATGAACACATGCACACACACATTCATAATTAAGTGCAATTCATCATAGCCAGTGCTTATCATAGCCAGCCTGTTGGCAATGTTTTAGGAGTTTGGAGCAAAGCAACCCAGTCTTACAGAAAAAAAAAAAGTTTGCATGCAACTTAATTGCAGCACCTTTTATTAGGTGACTTTCAATGTTCTGTCACAAGCATATGTTGTATATCAATGTATCAAACATTCACATGAATGCTGAGCAAATACCCTTGTCATGTGCCAAAATCTAGTCGAAATCCTTTCCAGAAGAATGGAGGCTGTTATAAGGGAGACGGGAAGTGAATGAATATGGGTGTGATGGTCAGGTGTTCACAAACCCTTGGCCATGTAGTGTATTTCTTTGAGTTATTTGTAATACAGTGGTAACATGGGGCTATTCCAAAGGCTGAACATCTCTGTAGCCTAAAGAATTTACAGCCTAAAATTTTCTGTTTTGAATAGGTTCATATACTGTGCGATGCCACTGCACTGTGAGGAGGTAATGCTGCTTCCCTAACTACACGCATGTAAATTTACAGAAAAATAAAACACAAAGCTGTTTTTAATGCATACTAGCTACATGTAACTCATGCATTGACATACGGCATTTACACTGACTCTTACATTGGAATAAGGGCACTGTATTATAAATTTTTATCTCTTTATTATTTTTTAATCACATAGAAATCTAAGAATTTCTCTAAGTATATCTAACAATTGAATGCGAACTTGTTTAATTCTATGTTTAATTCATCTTTAGCTTAACTCTGTATTTGAGTTAAACACATACAAAACAAATGCAAATCTAACAGACAACAAAGGATCAAAAGATCTCCCAAAACTGGCCTTTTGTTATATGGTGTAATTACATTTAATTTGGTTGGTGGTTTACATAAGTCATTTGTAATCACGCTAATCTTGTTTAAATACTTGCAATATTATCCTTTACTTTTATCCTTATAAATAAATCTACATATAGAATTTGTTACCTATTCTGGATAACAATCTCAGAAAAATGCTGCTAAAGAGGACCCTAATTTGTTGCTGCAGTAATACTTAGGCACCCTGTTGCTTTTAGATACAAGTTTTGTTATTGGTATTAATTAAACTGTTATTTGTTATTTTGTTATTAAAACTTAAACAATACTATGCAGAAGTCTTAGGTACATGCAATGACTTGTTGCAAAGCAAAGATGCCTTTGAAAATAATGAATATGGTTCTATATAAAAGAAAACACTATAAAGTGCAGTAAGCAGTAATAAACTAAAGGAAGTCGGTATTTGGTGTGCCTTTTTTTTTTTTAAGTGTTCCCGGATACAATGTGCACAGCTTTATAAGAAAATTAGCATTTTATTTTTACTGAGTATCTTGGAGAATCTGCCACAGCTCTTCTGGAGACTTTGACCGTCACATTTACTTCTATTTTTGCATGCAAAACCCAGCAGCCTTCATTGTTATTGTCTGAAAAGTAATGGTCTGTTATGTAATGTGGCGCTTTCATTACTGACATACAAACACATGTGTGTAACATTACATTTTGTGTTGGAAGTAATGTTTTGAAATATACAATCTTTTTGCACTGACACAATAATGCAGAACTCAAAAAAAAAAAAATCAAGAACAAAAAGTCATTAAGTACCTAAAAACTTTATACTAGTACTAAGTACTAGTACTAAGACACAGTACTATATATATAGCCAAAAGATACAGACTACAGGTATAAAGGCGTATACTTGATGGTGCTGCTTGTTTAGTAACCATGAAGGTAGATTTAATCTGGAAACATTTTCTTTCTCATTTGGCTTTCTGTTGCTCCCCACCATTTGTTACTCCTGAGGTTAGGTTCTTGAAAAACTTCAAACACGATCATGGTTATATAAGTGTGTTCCTATGTGGAAATTGGGTGTTGGCCGTATCTCAGAGGTGCTGAGAATTTTTGGGGCTTGGTTTCAAAAGTGAGAATGAGTGTGTGTGTCTTTGTAATTGCAGGCATCAGTTGCTTTCTATCTTGGTCTCTGAGGAACCTTGCACTTCCCTGGTGTGCTTGTGAATCTGTGTGTGTGTGCGCATGTGTGTCTTGTTTGGGTAGGAAAGGGCTGAGCAACCAGGTGCAGCAGAGTGTATCCATCCTGTCATGGTCCAGGGAAGCCAGCGGGATAAGGGGTGGTCAACACTAGGGACAACAGCTGCAGTCTCCCTCACTTGACCATGCCTCAGTAGACTAGAGCAATAGCTCTCTGGGCCTAAAACTGGAGAAATGGCTCTCTGGGGCCCAACACAGGCCTAGCTCCCATCTGCACCTTGAGTGACAGTCTGATAACTCTGGTATTACCTATCAATTCCTCTGTCAGTATGGCATGAGGGTAGATGCATGGACAAAAATGAATTCAAACCCCCAAAACTATTGCCCTTGAGTGAAGCCCATAATCCTCAGCTGTTGAGGGGCATCATCCAATTGTTGCTTGCATGCTATTTTTTATATAAAATAAATTTTGGAATACAAATAAAGGGAAAAAAAACTAAAAATAGTGGGTGTTTATCTCTTCATGGAGCTTGGATATGATCTCTTGAATTAATTAGAAGGTTTGAGATTAAATCTATAAATTATGCAATTTCTCTTCTTTTGCAAACAACTTTGATATATTTACCAAAGCCTATTTTTTTTTGTTTACATTTAATCCATTTCTCCTTATATATCTGTATTCTAAAATATAGTGAAAGCATTTAAAGAGATTAGATTGACTGGTTCCTTGGGGCTAATCCTAGTATTAATAAGCTGTCCATGTTATGTCTTTTCGAGTGTGCTATGATCAAATATAGCAGCAGAGCATGAGTGTAACAATCACATTTCACTTATACGAAGCTAAAAAGTGCCCGAAGGAATTCCCGTGCCTTTATACGACACTAGAGTCAGAGAGTGGAAATGTTCTGCATTGATAATGAAATCTGTCCTTACAGGCTCATG
Source organism: Doras micropoeus (assembly GCA_028566355.1). Lineage (NCBI taxonomy): Eukaryota > Metazoa > Chordata > Actinopteri > Siluriformes > Doradidae > Doras > Doras micropoeus. The sequence goes on along the minus strand of JAOUQY010000038.1, from coordinate 19,129,503 downwards.
GTTAAACTTTTGTCTTAAAAAGAATGTACATGTGATGTTTTATTAATTTATTTCTGCATGATATTCCTGGTTTAACATGTATGCATATAGTTGTTAAGTTGCCAGAACAGTCATGTGTAAATAAAGTGTATCATTCTGAATTAATTCAACATCAATAACAGAAGGAAAATATCTGGGCATAAGTTTGTCTTGAAAGTTGGTAGGAACACCTACTGACACAACAAATAGTGTTATCCCACATTGTAGTGTAAGGTCTATATAGTAAAGTGCAAGTGATAATTTTAAACATAAACTAACAGCAGTAACAGGTTGTGTGTGTGAGGGAGTATATGCTATCAGCCCCAATGTTGGTGGCTTTCCGGATGAAACATGTGGTGTATGTCCATGATGGAGGGGAGAGAAACACGATGATCTTTTCAGCTGTCGTTACTGCAGGGTCTTGCAGTCCGAAACAGTGCAATTCCCAAACCAGACAGTGATGCAGCCACTCCCTTTGTAAAACGTGATGAGAATGGGAGGTGGGAGAAGTGCCTCCCTCAACCTTCTCAGAAAGTAGAGGTGCTGCTGAGCTTTCTTAGATATGGAGCTGGTGTTGAGGGACCTTTAGTTGAACACCAAGGTGCTTTTGACGGAAGAGCCGTTGATATTCAGCAGAGTGTGGTCCCACTCTGTTCTTCTGATGTCAACAACCATCTCTTTAGTTTTGTCTACGTTCAGAGACAGGTTGTTGACTCTACACAAGACCGTTACTTGTTGCACCTCCTGTCTGTATGCTGACTCATTGTTCTTGCTGATGAGACCCACCACAGTTGTGTCATCGGCAAACTTGATGATATGGTTTGAGCTGTGCAATGCTGCACTGTCATGAGTCAGCACGGTAAACAACAGTGGACTGAGTGGACACAGCCCTGAGGAGCTCCAGTGCTCAGTGTGGTGGTGCTGGAGATGTTACTGCCGATCCAGACAGACTGGGGCTTCCCAGTCTGGAAGTTCAGGATCCAGTTGCAGAGGGAGGTGTTCAAGCCCAACAGGCTCAGCTTCCCAGTCAGAGGCTGAGGAATGTTGGTGTTGAATGCTGAACTGCAGTCTATGAACAGCATTTGAACATAAGTGTCCTTTTTGTCCAGGTGGGACAGAGCCAAGTGGAGAGTAGTTGCTATGGCATCGCCTGTGGAGCAATTGGGGTGATACTTGAACTGCAGGGGGTCCAGTGAGTGGGGCAGCCGGGTCTTGATGTGCCTCATGACAAGCCTCTTAAAGCACTTCATGACTATGGGAGTGAGTGCGATTGGACAGTAGTCATTGAGGCATGACACTAACGACTTCTTTGGCACGGGGACAATGGTGGTCACCTTGAGGCTTGTGGGAATGATGGAGCTGCTCAGAGAGATGTTGAAGATGTCTGTGAGGACATCTGCCAGCTGGTCTGCGCATTCTCTGAGCACTCTTCCAGGGATGTTGTCTGGTCCAGCAGCTTTCCGTGGGTTAACTCTGCAGTTTTCCTCACTTCAGCTGTGGTGTGATGAAGCACCTGGTCAGGGAGAGGAGAGGTGTCTTCCTCGCTGTTACTTCATTCTGTGCCTCGAACTGAGCATAGAAATTGTTCAGTGCATCTGGAAGGGAGGCGTCACCGTCACAGGCAGGTGGTGTAATCCAATAATTTGTGATGGCCTGGATGCCCTGCCACAAGCACCATGTGTCGCTGCTGTTCTGGACGTGGCTGTGGATGATCTGGCCGTGTGCATGCTTTGCATCTCTGATCACCCGGGACAGTTCTTAGGGCCACCTTGTTGCCTGTTTTGAGGGCGGAGTCTTGGGGTTTCAGCAGTGCACGCATCTCTGTGGTCATCCATGGCATCTGGTTGGGTCGTGTGGTGATTGTCTTGGAGACAATGACATCAACGCATTTGATGTAGCTGATCACTGATGAAGTGTACTCCTCCAAGTTGATAGAGTTGCCGTTGGTTGCAGCCTCCTAAACATCTCCCAGTCAGTGTGCTCAAAACAGTCCTAAAGAGCAGACATGGTGCCCTGCTGGCCAGCTTTTCACCTGCTTCTGAACCCATTTGGAGCTTCTGATGAGTGGTCTGTATGCTGGAATTAGCATAACAACCATAAGGTTGGGATAGAGGCAAAATAAAGCTGAAAAGGTTATACAAGCAAGACTGCAGGGTTCCACAATTAGCAACTAAACTGGTAAGAGGCGAGGTCATCAACATTGAGTATAAAAGGATCACCCACTAAAGGCTTAGTTTTTGCAAGCAAGGATGGGTCGTGGTTCACCACTTTGTGCCAAACTTCATGGGAGAATTGTCAGTCAGTTTAAATACAATGTTTCAACAGTTCATAATATCATGAAAAGATTCAAGGTGTCAGAGGAAATCTTGGTGAATAAAGGCCAAGGACCGCTGCTGAATGTGTGTGACCATCGAGCCCTCAGGCAGTATTGTTTGAGAAACCATCATGCTTCCATGATGGACATAGCCTCATGGGCTCAGGAGTTCTTTGGAAAAGCATCGACACTTAACGCAGTTCGCCGCTCCATCATGAAATGTGACCTGAAACTACATTATGCAAAGAGGAAGCCATATATTAATTTTCCACAGAAACACCAGTGAGTTCTCTGGGCCTGAAGTCATTTGAGATGGACTGAAAGACAGTGGAAATGTGTTCTGTGGTCAGATTAGTTCATATTTCAGATAGTATTTGGAAAAACAGACGTTGGATTTTATATGCTAAAGATGTAAAAATCCATCCAGACTGTTACCAAACCAGCATTTGTGATGGCATGGGGGTGCTGCATATATATGTGAAATTACCATAGCCTTATACTGGTATTTTGGAGAGACATATGCTCCCGTCAAGACAACATCTTTTCCAAGGAACTCGATGAGTATTTCAGCAGGACAATGCCAGGCCTCATTCTGCATGAGTTACAACAGTGTGGCCTGCCTACAGTCCAGATCTGTCTCCCGTTGAAAATGTATGGTGCATTGTGAAGAGGAGAATCAGTCAACAGTAATCACAGACTGTTGAGCAGCTAAAGTCTTGTACACAGCAAGAATGAGCAAAACTCCACTTGCAAAACTGCAACAATTAGTATCTTCAATGCCTAATTGATTAAAAAGTATAATTAAAAGAAAATGTGATGTGATCCAGTGGTAAACATAAAGAAATGCAAGAGATGTTTTTTTTTTCAATTCAACCATTTGAAAAGCCAATGACAAAGCCTAAAACAGAAATGAACAATTTCTAACTATGTGTCCATCCATAACTTATTTTCTTTTCTTTTCTTGATCGAATAAGACAAAAGTTCAAAACAGCTTCTAATCTGTGGCAGGTTAGCATCGAGTCTGACTGAATTTATTCTAATTATTACAACCCCAATTCCAATGATGTTGGGACATTGTGTAAAACATAAATAAAAACAGAATACGATAATTTGCAAATCCTTTTCAACCCATATTCAATTGA
>JAOUQY010000038.1:19086248-19099515 GCA_028566355.1 Doras micropoeus | reverse complement strand
CAAGTCATGGTGTGGTAGTGAGTCACCAGAAATGAACAGGAGTTCAGTTTTGTCAGGGTTAAGTTTGAGTTGGTGAGTAATCATCCAGGATGAGATGTCAGTCAATCAAGCTGAAATACGGGTCGAAAATGTGAAATATGTGAAAATAATCCTCCCAAAATGTATTATTTGTGTATAATAGCATGGGTTCAAGAATCTAGGATTAATCTGAGATTGGCCCATCAGTTTTAATAAAAGCCTCCCAACAGATACATAACTACATGATTCTTTAAAAAAAAAAAACAGAAAACAAACATCATTTATTTAATTACATTTTTTATCTGTTTATTACTGGGCTTTGATTATATGGAGCATCTGCCACAGATGTCTCTATGAATCAGCTGTTACTACAGAAGCAATAACCTATTAGAACTAGCATATTAATATATAAAATCATTTATGCTACAACCAGAATATGCAGCTGCTGTTATGTAAGAGATAATTTACAGAAAACTGAATGAGTCTGGCAAATATTAAATTAAAAATAATATTGATTTAAAAAGTCTGTTAGATTCCTTCTTACACTGAGGGAAAAACATGAGGAGCAGGATTTACTTTAAAAAAAAAAAAAGTAGGAAAGTTTTTCCCACATTAAAATTGCTAAGTAACACTTACTCTCTATTCTTGTTGGCTTTAATTAGAAATTCTTCAGTAAATTTTACTTTGCAACACCTTCTTTCAAGTATATTTTACCCACAGAACGTAGCACCACATTAAGCCAAGTAAGGCTTTTGTACTATTTTTACATTGATATTTATTTCCTTAAGTGTTAATACCAATGATTTCAATAAAATATACAAAATACATGTTCAGTTAACAGCTGAAAGGATAAAATGGTACAATTAGGATAAAAGATAAAGGAGTAAGGACAAAACCAATGATATCCATCTTTCAATCAACTGTCAGACAGCTTGTAAAGTCTCTCTTGTGGCCCAAAAAAGTTGTTAAAAAACAAGCACTGTCTCAGTGCACAAATTTCATGTTTACATAAGTAGTTTTCTGTGCAAAGAGTGACCATTTTATACATGCAGCTCAAGTACAAGCCGATACACTTGAGTATATATGTTTCCAGGTGCATCTGAAAATGTCTGGGATCCACTAGAGGTATGAGGAGTGAGTGAGGGAGTGACGTTTAGGTGTGGGGTGACTATGTCTTGTGTGTGTGCGTGTATGGCACGTGTCTGAAAAAGTTTGGCAAGAATAAGTAGTCTGAGGACTGATGGAGAGACTGATGTGTGTGTGTGCACTGTGTGTGTGTGTCTCAGACATGAACTTTTAGAGAAAATTCAGCTCAAGTAAAACTAGGATGCAAGCTAAAACATTAAGGACAAACCAAAAGATGCCAAGTGTGCTAGTAAAGTCTCATTGGCTGCACAGAAGTAAAAATACACTGCAACACTGCCCACTACAATGATCTTCACAGTAAATTCTACAAAGACATCTTTAATCATGTCTTTGCTGACATCCTTCCGAATGCACAAAAAGGTGCAAAGTGGTCAGCGGAAAACACCAGGTAAAACAAAAGAAAGTATGCAAGCTCTTAAACCTTGCTGACTCCATTTTGCAAGAAGTATGCTAAAGTATATCTTCACTCTACCTTTTTTCCAAAAAAAAAAAAAAAAACACTAAACTTTTATGTGAAAGTACAGAAGCACTTTACCTGACTGCGTGAATCCAGCAGACATCTTATTTTTGTGCCTACGACCCCACTCTTCGTCTCAAAAATGCTCAGGAGTGTAGTTTTGGAGTGTAGAAATCAGGCTTTGTTGGAAATGTTCGCTCCAGGTGAACTGTAGTGATCCTCTTGAACTCATACTTCTTCTAAGTGAAAGACCAAAAAAGAACATCATGTATTAGTAATTATGAAGTGTGTAGACCGCTGAATGTTGTTATATATTGCGATTAAATTTTACTTTTTTGCCAGCCGTGCACATGTAAGCTACACTGATGCAATAAAAATATACTTAATTTATTTAAATATACTTAATGCCACTTATATAATGATCTATATATCACCATCAAGGCACAACACAGAAGGAGAACTGAGGTTTACCTGAGATTCATAGAACAGGGCAGGCCATTTCTTTAGGACATCTGGAACAGCAGGGCAGTGCGTACTGACATCCAACCTTCGGCATGAGAACGTCTTCTCCGTTTTCTCACCGACAACCTTGTCATTGTCCATCTTCTTAATTTCACGGAGTAGACTGACTCTCTTCTCTTCTAATATTCCACACGTAGCGCAACAGACTGTAGAAATTAAACACAGAAAATAAAAACATTACTTTGGCACAAAAAAAAATTGATTCACAAGCTGATTGTATTTAAGCAACCTTTAGAGAACGGTGGGTGTAGCTAATAAAATATATGGCGAACGTGTTGACCATCAGTGTCATGTTGCCATTGAGACTAAAGAACTACAGTAAATTCTAATGATCCAAAGTCCAAATATCTTAATCGCCAATTACAATTTTGTCTTAAAAAAGAAAAAGACTTAAAAGAGCATCTGTAAAAATAAAGACAGTGACCTTGGTGTGACCTTCTCCCCTTCCCCAGGTCTACCTTTGGTTCTGTACCTGCCATGCTACTGTCTTGTGACTAAAAAATATCCCACACTGCACTAAACAACACCTAATTAGCTCGGATAAATGGTGTGCTACTGCATCTGAGAGCTAACTTTATTAATCCGTTAGTAATGTTTCCTACAAAGTAACGCTCCACCATGTTACAGCTAACAAACGATGCTAACACAGCAAAGACTTCCAAAGAGGGAATCTGAGCTCAGATACAATTATTTTCAATTTAATTCAATTTATTGTTTTTATATCTTATATAATAATCCTCACAGCTAATGTATGGCCAAGTAACAAAACCAATCTTAAATACGCCTAATATAAATCGCTAATCCATTTACCATGCTAATAACCCCCCCCCCTGAAGTTAACTGTGCTCCAGTTAAGCTAAGCGGTCGGCTCGTTAGCATGTTAGCTCAGCTCAGTTACTGAAATTAATAGCGCATTTTAAAAGTAATGTTAATTTAAGATGTTAGCCATATATATTAAACGGAACCAAGGTGTTAGCATTAATATAACTAGCTAACATTCATTCCACAATGCTAGTGACCGCTAACTTGGCACCAAGAGTGAGGAAAGTAAAACGACGTTTGAAAAATGAATAATTGCCACAGTAATTTTATTTCTCAAATGGTGAACACTTACCATAACTCAGTCCCCTATGGGCAGTGCACATCCCCGACAACAGCCGAATTTGTAATAAGAAAATATAATAATAAAAATCTCTGTTATCCATGCTGAAAACGGCTGAGTTTTGCCGCGAAAGCTGCAATTCACTGCGCATGCGCAGAACGTGTAGCCCTTTTCCTGGCAGTTTTCAGTTTTGCGTCGCAGCAATTAATCGATAAAATGACAGAAATTTTACTTTTAATATTTCACATCAATTTACAAGTGTATTGGATGACAGACAATTACAAAGAAACACCAAGGGGCACATTAAATTATTTGTGAAATTCTGAAGTCGCAAGACTGTAACAGTATATTTCTTGTAGAAAATATTAATAATCTTCACTCTATTTACTAAGTCAAAAAATACTATTTCCAGTGTATTTTCTTTTTGATTAACCAATCTTTAATCATTGCCATACCTTACTGTCTTCCAGTAATTGTTTATGTCATGTCTGTCCTCTTCGATTTTTGTTGATTTCTCTGTCATCCAGCTCTTTACATTTACATTTACGACATTTGGCATGCACCCTTTTCCAGAGTGACTTACATTTATCTTATTTAAACAGCTGAGCAGTTGAGGGTTAAGGGCCTTGCTCAGGGGCCCATCAGTGGCAGCTTGGTGGTGCTGGGGCTTGAACCCCCTGAGCCACATCTTCCCCTTTATTGTCTTTATTGTGTTTAATTTTGCTAGCTTTTTCTGCACTGTCTTCCTGTTCTCTTTTTCTTTTCTTTATTGGACAGTTCAGCCATTAACCGTGAATCGAAAGTGTCATGCTCTTCAAATGTATTAAAACGAATACTAGAAAAATCTTCCAATTTTTTTTGCCATAGGATGTCCTGAATCTGTGCAAATCTATGATAAGAGAACTGCTTTCATATCAATGGTCTGTTATACAAAAAATAATAGTCTTCTGGGAAGGCGTTCCTTTAGATTTTGCAGTGTGGATGTGGAAATTTGTGCTCATTCAGCCACAAGAGCATTAGAAAGGTCAGGCACTGATGCTGGGCCTCTACGCGTGTCACTCAGGTTCTTCCACACCAACCTTGGAAAACCATGTCTTTGTGGGCCTGGCTTTGTGTACACTGTCTCAATGGGCATTGTCATGCTGGAAAAGTATTGGGCTAGGACTCGCTTCATTTCATGTTTCAAGTTTATTTGTCATTTGTACAGCAACAAGTGTACATTGAAATGTGTATTGTGAGGCTCAGGAACTCTACAAATAAATGCAAACAAAAAAGAAGAAAGAAGAAAAGAAGAAGCAATACAAAAGAAGAAATGAAGGGGAATCTTAATGCTACAGCAAACAAAAACCTTCTAGACAATTGTGTGTTTTCATCTTTGTGGCAACAGTTTGGTTTGGACCCATATATGGATGTGATGGCCAAGTGTCCACAGACTTTTGGACATATAATGTGGATTACAGTGATACTTATATACATTAAGTTTCCTTTGCATTTCAATATGTGCTAATACTGTATTCTAGTCAAAGCAAAGGCAGTTTTATCATCATCATCATCATTATAAAAATCTAATTTTTTTGTAAATGAGTTTTAGATAAATCTGAGATTGGGTTTGTGTCTGGAAGTTATTTATTTAAGCCAAACGCAACCTGAAGCAGAAGGTGCTTGGACGCACTCTGCACACTGTCTCAGGGACTCATTTCCCCTTTGTCTTTTATTTGAAGCAGTCCTTGAATGGATCCATTAAGTAGAGTATTGATTAGACAGTGAAAACGTTCTGGCTTCTCTTTCTGTCTGATTGGAATTTCTCTGGAGAGCCACTGAATCATATCACGCCAATGTAATTGAAAATGAAGCAGGGCAAATAGGCAAGAAATGATCAGACTGCAGCTTTTGGTTGCGATTGTTGGAATTAATCTGAGACAGGAATGCTCTCACGTCCTAAATATTTATGTTGTGAAGTGTTTATAGTGTATAGCTCAGCAGTCCTATAAAAGTCTATATAACTTTAAATTCTAAGCAAGCAGCTCTACTATTAATGGTTCATTATTTCAAGAGATATTGTTTTGTCGGGAGTGGTTTATAAAGGCTAGGGGTCATATATGTTATGCAGCTTAGACTGAAACGATTAGAGTAAGTAATTGCTCTTCCTCACTGACTGACACCCCGTTGATATTAATTAACACTTCAAATGATAAAACTTCAGCATTTGGTGAGCGTGATAGGGTGCCAAGCCAGTGTCAGGGTTTTTGCTTTAATTATATAGAATTTATGGCTTTTTCCCAAGCATGTAATCACAATTGCTTGAGATGCAGGGTTGATTATTGTCACAAAAGTCTGTAATATTGCTGTCTATACTTCATGTCAGTAGAATCATATAGGTCAGGGGATGCTTAGAACCATCTGTCTCAAAATCTTTGAGTGTTTGGGGTGTGTTTATGCTCCTACCTTCTTGTTGAACAGGAAAAAACTGCCTTCAAGACTGATCACAGTTGGTCTGGTGCATGTCAAAAAGAAGCTCTCTGCAGGAACCTGTGACTATTGAATTCCTTTACCACCAACTGAGGCAAGACCCAGAGTAGGGAAACAGAGTTATTATTACAACTTTCTCTCTATGAAAAGTATTGATTGGAACAAGCAGCTGCTGTGCTAGTCTAATGCGGCAAGGAGGAAAAGTCATAAATTACTGGATTTTATAGCTGTGGCAAATGGACACTAGAGCAGCATGAGTCTGTGCTTAGGTAGAATTGCTGTGCATGTCAAGAGATGTGCATGCAGGTCTGCTGAAACAGTATGTTCCACCCAAATTAGCCAATTAACATCCCGATGGCATCCCATTTGTAATGAGAGAAGGTCTGTGGGACGTGATGCAGGAGAAACCAGCACTGTCACAGTGTGTTAATCATACATGTGGTGTGTGTGTGTTTGTCTGTCTGTGTGTATGTGTGTCTATGTGTGAGTGATTCAGTGACTGAATGAGAGAAAGTAAGAGAGAGTGAGAGAGACAGAGAGAGAGAACTGTCACCTCTCACCTTGCACATAATGAGCTTCACATGAGCTGTGTTGCAGAAAAGCTAAAACAAAGCTGACAGAAATCCCATCAACCTGTCCAGAACAGTCAGCCCTGTAATTTAGATGTCTGCACATTAATGTGTGTGTGTGTGTGTGTGTGGGTATGTGTGTGTGTGCGCGTGTATGCACACATGAGCATTGAAGACTTAACTTTAAATGTGTGAAGGGCATACAAGTATAAAACAAGCATGTGATGCACAAAGTTGTTTGCACAAAGTTGTGTGTGTGTGTAAGGGAGAGAGAGCGAGCGATAGATAGATATGAAAGAGAGATGGAGAGAGATTGCCTACCTAAGTCAGGCCCCAGCAGGAAGCACACCTGCTGGCTGAGTGAACAATTACTAGAGCAGTGAGGAGACTGCGAGATCACATAGAGACTGCAGCTTCATGGCTCCAAAGTGGCACTAGAGGGAGAGAGCAGGCCTATGTATATGCGCATGTGACTATAATATACGGATTCTCACATACACATCCCTAAACCCATCACTGTCTGCAGGCATTACTTTCACTATTGGCAAGCTCCTGCACAGCTGTCTTTCCTATTCATCCTTCCTTATTCAAAAATACAGCACATATGAGAAAAAGTGGAGAGTAAATTCTGCACTACAAGCCTACAAGCTATTTTTGAGTTCTAATGCAGTAAACACTGAATTTTTAAAAATGTCTTGTAGGCCATGGATGGTGCATATTTAGCTGCACAGTATCATAAAAAAAATCTGACACTTTAGCTTCTACGCCACATAGTGTTCATAATGCTGTATATCATGCACACATTATGGCACTTAAGGGAAAGCATGTATGCTCTACAATCAAACTGTTTCTACTTCTCTCTGTTTGCTTCATGCTGATTTATTACTCTCAATTGTGCCACAACAGAATGCTATGAGTCACTATATGAAAGTGCCAATGGATCTGTTCCACGATGAGGACATGAGCAATCTGACTGATGGTGGCTAAGCTGTAGCCCTTTGATCCTGAGCATAAGGCACGATGGCTGACAAGAAAGGCTGGTCGTCTCTCACCATCCGTCATTCAGCAAAATGTGTTAGGAACTGATATCACTAAGAGCCAAGAGGAACAGAATAAGCATGATCTATCCAGTCTGTTTAGAACATGGTCCAGCCTCTTGTCCAGCACACAGACGCATGCCACAGAATAGTCCAACTTATTTCGTCGTTCATAGGAAATTGACTACACCAAGACGGTTTACACACTTCAGTGTAGCCTGATTCAACCGAAATGGGAAACACCCTGTGTGAGACACTTATACTGACCCACTTATGAATCCCCCCTTTTTTAAGGAGTACATATTAGGGGTTAATTGGGGTCTTGTGATTTGTTTAATCAACCTCAAGCTAGACATTGTAAATGGGTTATTCACTCCATATTAGCACTAAAATAATGTTATCAGTTTCTATATAAGGAAGTACAGAAAAAGAAAACAGTATGTGGAAAAAAATAATTGCAATCGGGGGCAGGGGTAACTAGGTGGTTAAGACTTTGGACTCAAGATCATATGTTCAAATCCCAGTACCACTAAGCTGCCACTGCTGGGTCCCTGAGCAAGACCCTCAACTGCTTAGTTGTATGAATGAGATAAATTCAAGTCACTCTGGATAAGGGTGTTTGCCAAATGTCGTAAATGTAGTAGTATGACCAATATCAGCTTGGATCATATATTTTCATAAGGCTTTACTGTTTCATAATCAGACTGCATGTTGTTCTGACTAGCATGAAAATACAGCCTCTTTTTTATTATGACGTCTAAAGGACACTTGGTGTGCTTGTAAAAGGATTTAGGCCTGAGCGTAAGCAACACGCTTTCTTTGGCCTTGATCTTTCATTCACTATGAGTGTCTACAGACCATGGATTGAAAGCAGCGCCTGATTGCTTTGAGTGTGTATTTTACTTTAGTTGGAAAGGATGTTTGCTCTGCTCTGCTCCTCTATTTGCATGGTTTGGTGTCATCATTCTGAGCAGCCTCAGATCTGCTCGACCTTCTGTGCCTGTTGTGTTTGTGAACTCTTTGCATGGCTTTTAAGCAGTTCTGCAGCTCCACAGATTCAAAACTATGAGGTTTGGCATCATGTTTATCATGTTTAGCATGAAGGTTGTATGGATAGGTTTTCTAATTGATGTGAGGAATGAGAGTAGAGATCTGATTCCTGCTGTGTAACCTCATAGATGTGTCCAGCTCACTCTGGTGTCTCTTTCACAGATGTTAAATTTGGAAACAAAGACATGCATGACATTCAGTGGGAGGATATCATAATGATCTGGGGGAAATGAATGGGGTGGGGAAAAGGAAATCAAAAAGCTTCTTACAAAGTGATTGGGTTGGCAAAATCCATGGTGGCTCACCACATCAAGCTTGCCTCATGTAAAATAATATCCCAATAGACCCTTTCAGAATACACTGTTTCATATATATATGGCAGGTATAAGATGGAGAATGGAATCTTTAAATCCCCATCAACTCTGAAATCTGACAGCGTTTCTAATAATAATGCATGCTTAAAAAGTCAACGTGAGAGCTTTAAAGGTGTTCTATGTATCCTAAGACTCTTTTTAAAATAGAAAATTGTATTATTTATTCAGAAAGATCAGCTTCATTCTGAATCGATCTATAATCGTTTGATCATTTGATGCTTGATTGTGTTTGCAGTACTTGGATATAGACTGTGAAAAAGTAAATGAGCGATATTAATTGTCAGCAGTATTCTTTTGCATGTAAATGTGTGTTTATCACTGTAATACCAGTCGCACTAGCACCTCCTTGCATGGTTAATTAGTTCAGCACAGTGTTGTAACTTGGCAATCTCAATCACTAAGTGTTGATTACAATATGAGGTCGTCAATATCTGGAGTGTTGAGAGTGCTACATTGTACTGCTTACGTTTCTCATTGTGTGCTGTATAAGAGGGAAAGTCATTATGTGAATGCTTATGATGTAGGGAGCTTTTGTAATGCCTGTTTATCTGGGTTTGCACTGATATTCTATAGCACTATCAGGACAATAGTCAACATGTTTATCTCCCTGTCTCTGTGTTTGTGGCAGACAGATATGGGTGGGATGTCCTTCACCCTTCACTGTGCTGCTTCTGGTGGCATGGAGACAGAGTCAGTACAGATGGAGGCTATTTCAAACTGAGCTCTATTCTGTGGCCAGCTGCCGGAAAGGCTTTGTCTTTGTACTCAAGCTAGAGATTGTAGGCTACCTATCAGCCAGGATTATGCCCTACTGTACATATTGAAATGAAATATTAATTACTGAAATAAACAAATACCAACCCCATTTCCAAAAATGGTGGGACACTTTCTAAAAATGCAATAAAAACTGAAATCAGTAAGTTCAGTTGAACCTTTAATTAACAAATAAAAGGACAAAGAAAAGATTTTCAGCATTTTCAATGACAAACTTTATTCTATTTGTTAAATATAAACAAATGTAGAAATTGATGCCTGTAATACACTAAAAAAAAGAGTTGCTACAGAGGCAAAATAAAACAAAAAATGTGGGTAGCACTGTTCTGGAAGGTTTTACAATTAGCAATTGGTTTAACTGGTAACAGGTGAGGTCCTCAAGAATGAGTATAAAAGGAGCATCCACCAAAGGCTTAGTCTTTTCAAGCAAGGATGGGTCATGGTTCACCATTTTGTGCCAAATTTCATGAGAGAATTGTCAGTCAGTTCAAACACAATGTTTACTACTGATGGCCGCAAATATTAAACATCTGCTAGAGCTGCTTTATCTTCATAAATAAAATAATATCATGCTTATGGATACTTGAACAACATACCTATAATTTAAAACTGAAAAATGGATGTCTTACCACTGACATTTCTGAAGTATTTATTAGCTCCATCTGTTCTTGCTGAATGAGTCAGTAATATTAAAACCACCTGCCTAATACCGTGTTGGTCCTCCTTGTGCCACCAAAACATGTATCTGTCACCATGACATTAGCAGCAGAGCCTTTAAACCTTGTAAATTCCAAGATGGAGCCTCCATGGATTGGATTTCTTTGTCCAGTACATACCATATATTTTTTATTGGATTGAGATCTGGGGAATTTGGAAGCCAGGTCATCACCTTGAACCCTTTGTCATGTTTCTCAATCGAGTCGTGAACAATCTTTGTAGTGTTATCCTGCGGAAAGAGGTCACTGCCATTAGGGAATACCGTTGCCATGAAGGGATGTACTTGGACTGCAACAATGTTTAGGTAGGTGGTACTTGTCAAAGTAACATCCATATGAATTCCAGCATCCACTGTTTCCCAGCAGAACATTTCCCAGAGCAGCACACTGCCTCCACCGGCTTGCCTTCTTCCCATAGTATATCCTGCTGCCATCTCTTCACCAGGTAAGTGACTCACACACCCAGCTGTCCATATGATGTAAATGAAAACGTGATTCATCAGACCAGGCCACCTTCTTCCATTGCTCTATGGTCCATTTTTGATGCTCACATGCTTATTGTAGATGTTTTCAGCAGTGTACAGGAGTCAGCATGGGCACTCTGACTGGTCTGCAGCTACGCAGCCCCATACACAGCATGCTGTGATGCACTGTGTGATCTGAAGACTTTCTATCATAATGAGCCTTAAGCTTTTCAGCAATCTGTGCTCTTCTGTGGGTCTGTGGGTCACTGGTTCAATGGTTGCCCTTTCTTGGACTGATTTTGGTGGGTACTAAAAAACCCTGTATACTGGAAAAACCTTTTAAGACCTGCTATTTTGGAGATGCTCTGACCCAGCTGTATAACTATCACAATTTGGCCATTGTCAGAGTTGCTCAGATCCATATACTTGCCCATTTTTCTCGCTTCCATCAACTTTGTGTAATCACTGTTATTCACTGCCTAATGCCCTTGACAGATGTCATTATAATGAGATAATCAATGTTAATCACTTCACCTGTCAGTGTTTTAATGTTATGGCTGATCGGTGTATGTATACCAATTATAATGATCCACAATGTTTGGATGACAGTGACAATCATGAATTGTCAAAATAAAAAAAGCTTAAGCATAATAATAGTTGAATAATTGAAAATCAGGAATTGTTTGAGGAGCATAACAAAGAGCTCAAGGTTTTGCCTTGGCCTCCAAATTCCACAGATCTCAGTGTGATCAATCATCTGTAGGATGTACTGGAGGACAAAGAAGTCTGATCCGTGGAGACCTCACCTCACAACTTACAACACTTAATCTGCTGCTAATATCTTGGTGCCAGATATAACAGCATACCTTGTAGTAGTCTTGTGGAGTCCATGCATTGACAGGTCAGAGTTGTTTTGGCTGCACAAGAGAGGCATGCACAGTATTAGACAGGCGATTTTAATGTTATGGTTGATCAGTGTATTTTTTTTTAAAGTACTGTACACATATATGGTTTTATATTTAATAGTTATAGATAATAGGTGTATGTATTGTTTGCATATATGATCATTCTTCTTTACTATTTGTTACTGTAATTTATATATATTTCAAAGAGAACTGTGGATTATTTGTGAAAATGAGTTTGTTTTGCACTGGTTCTGTAAAGGAGTAGGGGGAATGATCTTCTCCATGTGTTTTCATTAAATAAATAAATAAATAAATAAACCAACAGACAGTTAATTTACACTCTGCTGTCATTTTTTACTTAATGCTCAGTAGAAATTTCACATATCACTACACATTGAAATTTGCTGATAAGTGACTGAATCAACACATATCTGACAAAAATTTTAACTGAGACATTCAAAAAATACTGCACAGGCCTCAGCTGAAAAGCTCTTTGATGCATCAGCACAGATGTACAGTGCTGATTCTGTGTCTGCGTGGCTTTGAAATGTCTGATACGATTTCATCTACAACTGCTCTTTCCTAACACAAACAGCAACTACGGCTTTATACAGTCACGGTAAAGCCACTTGAGGCACGTACTATTTATGTCAGCAAAAGGATTCCTACTGCATATTTAAACCTGAACAGAACAAGATCCTTCCTGTCTAGATTTTGGTGTCCGTATTACGATTGTAGAACTTTGTTAAAAAGACCTTCCCATGCCAGACAACCTCTTGCAGTTCTTCAATATACCTTGATGAATGTTTTCTGCAATTTAATGTTTCAGGATGCATTAAAAACCAGCAAGGAAAAGAACAGCCATAAACAAACCTGCTCAGCTACACATACTTTTGGGCACAAGCTCTGCAACCGAGGCATTCTTTGGGAATAAACATAACAAGTGGATGACAGAGAGGCTGCAATTATTTTGCGCACAGAGAGGCTTCATAACTCAATAAGGACATGGCTATAAATAATTTATTCTCAAGTTTGCAGGAGTGCAGACATAAATCAGCCACCTCACCTATCCTTTTCTTTTATTTATGGTCGATGTTATTCATAGGCTGTCCTGAGGGGTAATCAATATCCTTGATTTTAATTACATTTTACTGCTAGCTACTGGCTGTTGAACAGCATGTTCGTGTTGCAAATGTTAGTTAACGCCATGGTACGTTGAGTGATTCCTACATTAGGCAGGGTTTTGACAGAGACAGAGAGGAGCTGAAAGTGACAGGGAAGGGGAAATAAATGTTAGTTTGAAACTAAAATCTAGAACATTTTCATTCATTTCTTCATTTTGTTTATTCACTGAAATTATAATCTTGGTGCTTTTGAATTCCTAAATCTGATTGCTTAATTTAAATGAATTTAATTTGAACTTTAACTAAAAGATATAAATTTTCTAGAACAGCTTTGACAGAGGAGGCCATACTTTAAATCATGCGCTTATATTAATGCTTTATTATAGTATATTATTGGTGCTTTAATTGTTCTCTATTATTAACTCATAAACAAAACAGAGACTGAAGAGAAGTTCCGGAGGAAACAGCTGTTTATAGTCATTATAATGTACAACAGGGACTTGTTATATAACTTGTTTGTCAGAGAAAAGCTACTAAATT
>JAOUQY010000038.1:19062939-19073901 GCA_028566355.1 Doras micropoeus | reverse complement strand
GCAAAAGGAGGCACTACACCATACTAATAAATTATTGTGGCCTAAAATGACACGCGTTTCAATTTCATTGTCTAACCCCTGTAGAAGTAAAAAAGCACAGCTCTCCGGTTCGAAAAGGTGGCTCTTTTGGGTCCCAAATTTAGCAATGTTTTGACTTATGATCTGTATTTGTGCACATATATCAGTTAAATTATTATTTATTATAATATAATAATACTATATAATAGTATTCATTTGTCTTCTTGTTGATAAAACACCTATGTAAAGATGTAGAGAACTCCATTGTATTGCCACTTTGTTTACTCTGATAAACTAAAGCAGAAACACATCATCAAACTCTTTGAAAAGGGTCCATATTCAAAAATACAGTATGTGTGTCAGTAAATTTACCTCTAGCTTAAAACCAAAACAAAAAAATGGGGCTTGTTTTGTTTTCAGCCTTTTAGCAAATGCATGACTAGCGTACATTTTATAGACGTTACTTGTTATTTACTGCCTTTTTAATCTCAATTTTCAGTAGGCTACATGAAGGTTACACTGTCATTTATTTTACCTGCTGTATTTGCGCTGCATATTTACTGTGAACTGTTTTCTTCAGTATTGCAGTATTATGTTACATAAATAAAGAGATTCAACATTGAAGTAGGTTTACATGATTTATTATCATAACACATGGTATGTACCATATGAATAATGCTGTTAATATTGCACAATCGCACTCGGTTTGGGAAGTTTTCCACGCTGGTTCTGATAATGGCTATGGCAGTTCATGACACAGCTAGAGTTCACTATTCCACTGTGTTTTAAATTGTAATATGAACACCAACACAATGTCTAGCTATTCTGATCACTTCTACTGATGTCATGATCCCATATTGTAGACCTTTGTCTCTATTGTATGCTTAAAACATACTATATAGTCATTCCAGAATTACTTACTGATTTAATTACCTGCTTGCTTAATTACTTACATTTCTTACTGACTGAATGACTAAATGATATACTGTCTTACTTATTGACTTATGTACATACTGTACTGCTATAGGTAAGCTCAGTTCAGCAGTTAAATCGCTTGGCTAAGAAATACTTTATATACTGTATGTAAAAGGTCAAAGGTCTACAAGTCTAAGCCCAGGATGGCGGTACTTAAAGGCTTTTACAATGCAAACAGATGTTGTTAAAAAGGATAGTGCTAGCAGATTGGCAGGATGAATGCACAGTGAAGAGCCTGGAGGGAAAGGGTAATTGGAATAAATGAAAGATTTGCATTAAGAAAAGGCAAAGGTGGCGCTTGCCTGCCTGATCGCTTTTTTCCTTCAACAAAGAGCCTCCTTCCCCATTGAGATTAAATTAAGCAGTTAAGCAGGTTGCTGTGTGTCATTTGCGCTCTAACCTCCTTTACCCACAAGCTGAGTTCTATGTTTGGTATGCCTTACACATTCAACGTCTACAGACCAAATGGCACAGAAAGATTCAGTTTTGAAAAATGATTTTGAATGCAAATTTTTCAAATTTCTTCCCAAATATTGTTTTTATGTGATTTAGTACTTATACTAATACCACTACTAATAAACAGGTCGTCATGTTACTACTATGCAGTATTTAATGTATTAAACAAAACCTAATACAATGTCAGTGATGGAAAAAACCTAAAATAAAGATGTTTTTCCTTTCTTGATTTATTTTTCTTCACCAAGTTGGCCTAGTACATATAAATGCCAGAGGGTGAAACCTAGTAAACAACTTGCAAAAATTAGGCAAACATGTAATTGCATGTTATTAATGACTACTTTGGCAATTATTGATTAAAACCAGTTTAGTTCATTATGTTGTCAGGACTTTACAATACTGTTAAAAATTCATATGTAACTATGCAAAGATTAATGAGTAATACTGTATTAACACCCATGTCAACTACTAATCAATGCTGGGTAATTACTCAATATATAATAATAAAGTCATTTTAATAAGTCATTATGAACTATACAATTATTACACAGATGAAGGCTGTTTTCAATGTATAATACCATGCTTGGGCAATTATTTAAAGACTGATATACTCTCCAACTATTCCATGGAAGAATCTTAAAAAGGATGGCAAAGTGGCACAATGGGTATCATTGCATTCACCATCCAAAACAGGTTGAATCTAGATCAAGATTGCCCCTAGGTGTAAACCTGTGTGTGTGTGTTATACACTGCGTTGGACTGGCATACCATTCAAGATTGAGGCTAGTGTTCCCAGGACAGGCTACTTGACCCTGACAGAAGATGAATGAATGAGAAATTCTGCTTCCTTTTGTTCTGGACAACCAGGATGGTTTGCTTAAAAAAATGGAGTGTTAGCAAATCCGTCACCTTGTGAATGTGATCCCAAGTGGGTAGGCTATAATAGGTTCCCACTACATAACACTTCTTTTTCTTGTGTAGAGGCATTGGAGCCTGAGTTTTTCAATAATAGACCACCAAAACCAAAACAAGTGATAGAAAATGCAGAGTACAAATGGACAGATGTCTTGGCTGATTGGTCCCATGGAAGAAGAAGAGTGAATGCCTTTACTTTGTTGGGACACAGCATAGAGGAGTTAGCAGTGGAAATGGACTAAAGGCAAAGGATGTTAGCAACAATAGCACAGAGCCCTGAGGAACTTTGAGGTGCTATCAGTGGCTGCATCTCATTATTTTATCTTGAGGCCCACTTTTGCAGAGAGTGCTGGCAGCTTGCTACCAAGCCAGAAGAGAGTGTAAAGCAGGAATATCGCACAGCAACAACACTGCATATGCTGCATACAGGTATTAAGGCTGTCTTAATAAAATTAAGATGGGTCCTCCACCCAATACACCTGGGCAGGTGCCTAATCTGTTTTTGTGGAACATCTCTCTAAGTAAGTGACGGGGCTATTACCAAATATACCAATTTGAAAAAATGTACAGATTTACATACATTTTCTTTTGCCTCTAAAGAAATGCAAGAGAGGCAAAGATCACAGAAATCCAACACACATCACTTCAAGCTGGAGCCTGGTACAAACATGAATTGCCATCTTCCATTTGTACCTGGTCTTTGGTGCATTAATCTAGCCCTTAAATTATAATTTATCAGAAGTTCCAGTGATTTAAGCATCATCAATTCAATTATTCTGTCACTAGTAGGATGGTTCTTTGGAAATACCTACTGAGCACAGTGTCCACAATGTATCATTTACGTTTCACCATCAACCATGCCAAACACTGGGACCAGCCCCGGAGAGGTACCAGACCCGAACCAATAGGCTATAGTAACTGCGGAAGAGGCGTCATTACTAGAAATGAGGCAATAGAAATACTAAACTTTCTAGTTTTGAAAAAACAACAACAACAAAAAAATCAAGGTGGAATGTCTTATCAAAATAACTATGCATACCAGATGTGAGCAGAGATGATTGGTTTCTAACCATATGCATAATGTATATAATTTTGCTAACCATAGACCTGAAGGCACATTTCCTTATTCTAAGAGTATATGTGGAGTATAGGTTCAGGCACCCTGGCAATATTATCAACCACCAAGGGCTCACAAAATTACATATAAAAATGAGGTGGCCAAACAAGCTCTGCTGGTGAGCATATGCACATCTTCTGTCTTTGATAGCTGCATACTAACTGAGAAAATATAATCAGTCATTAAATATGTTGTCTTTGCCTACACTTGGGAAATCCCCATGAAGTTAGTTTAGTTCATTTGGAACACCTATGACTGACTGAAAATGACTCTGAATAAATGGATTATTGGGTCAAGCCAGTTGGGTCACTCAGTTGACCATAACAGTACATATTTAGTCATGAGCATGAGGTGACATCTTTGCTGTTGGTACTTGGCAATGAATGGGGCAAATGGGAATACTCAATTAGTTTTGAAAGAAACTTAAAATAATAATGGGAAAAATCTTGCTCATATGGACACAGAGTATGTACCCTCTGGTCTTCTAAATCTTTCCCATATTGTGTATAATTTTGCTTTACATTCAAAGCCCCATGGATGACATCATTCCATCCTCACTTTATCAGGATTGGGCTAATTTTCCAAACAAACCATACACATTTCCCATTTATTGTTGGCTTTGGTTATTTTCTGCTTCTACAGTTTTTCTTTAAGTTTACATCTCAGTTGTGGAATTTTAGATCCTGCTGAGTGAAAGAAACACATAAAACTAAACTGTACCCTATGGGTCTTAAAGAGGAAAACAATAGAAGCTCCATTTCCACCTTACAATGGTGCCATAGCTGGAGGGGAGACTTGTACTCCTGACTACACAACAAAGCTCCACTTAACCCCACTAGAGACCCCCTGCTTTCCAGGAGATGGGCTTCTGGCAGGGGGCCTCTTTGATTCCAAACACCACATATGAGCTCCTGTCGGTCCCCGAGGGCCTCTCTGCACATTCAGTCCCACTGTGCAACACATATGCCCCTTGAAAGCCTAAATTATAGCAACAGTGTGCTGATAATAACACTATCCTCTAGCTTGCTCTTGTTTAATTTCACACATACACGGTTTAACCTTGAAGTAGTTTTGTTCTGCTGATTGGGTCACTTTTTGTTTTGTAGTTTTGTTTTTGCTGGGTTCTGCTGATTGGGTCACTTGGCTTTGACATTGCTTCTACTTCTTTTTTGCCTTTTTCCTTAGCATGAACAACTGCAGCTTGCTCAGAATTTGCACTGATGGTTAATACAGGAAGTATATGAAAGGTGAACATCTCAGATATAAATGGATTCAAACCAGTACTTTTGTCAGTTTGTCAAGCTGTTTTTCACAGGTTTGCATTTCTAGCTCCACTTTTTCATCTAAAACTTAAATCCTGCATTTTAAAAGCAATCAATCAGCAGGTGGTCTGAGATACTTGGCTACCTGCTAAAGGTAAAACACCTCTGAGTTTAGCCAGAAAAATGTATCTAATGGAGGAGAGGTTAAAGTCTTTCTCCTGGTTCAATATTCTCTTAGCCCTATTCAGGTGGGATTGCAAAGGCAGTGGGACCCGGGAGTAATTCAATCATTTGCAGGTGTTCCTCTGTGATTTTTTTTCTGTCTAGATTAGGGATGCCAGTGTTTTTCTCCCTTCTCCTCTGAGAAAATTGCATTCCAAATTACCTATTGTTTTTTGACCAACTCTGTTACTATCGGTTAATTATCTGTTCAATCTGGACAGATAACCTGTCAGCGATTTTGCAGATGGAGGAGATGCAGTGTCTTTTTTTTTTTTTTTTTTTACCTGTGTTACTAACTGTATTTGCAGTTGCTTAGTGCAAGTATCCATTTTAATGGATTATTTATTTTCAACAAATAAATAAATAAAGGTTTCGTACAGGTGTGTTTTTTGTTCGCTAATCAATGTCAGTGAATGACTAATATCAATGTACTCTTAAAAAAAGCACAAAATATATATCATTCAAAGTCTTCTCCCAATTTGTAAGACGTTTAACCCTGAAAAGTACAACTTTGTACCTTTGTTCCTTTTTCTTTACAGTTTAGCATGCAATTGCTTCTCTGTACATTAATACTCTACCAATATTGAATTCTTTTCCCCTCTTGACAAGACTAAATGTCAAGTGCAATAATTGGAGTGTATTTCTCTCCAAGAAAAATCTACACACAGATAATTTTCCAGTTTATGCAAATGAAGAAAATACAGATTACATGAATAAATACCGGTTACTTTTAGACGATCCATATGGTGATGCTTTCATTGGAACATAATGGAATGTTTGAAGACAATCTTCTTTCTGTTTGTCACGTCATTTTCAGACCTTCATAGTAGAAAATGTCAAAAATTTCAGCGTGAAGAGGGTTTTCCCTAGATATTGAGGAAAGGACAGATGCAGAAGGTGTGCAGTGAGATTCGGCTCATCTGTTAATCCCAGACAGTGTATATTACTGACTGTGGCATGGGAGGGTGGAGATAGAAAGAGGACTCTATGAATCACAGACTACAGAATCCTGTCAGTGTCACTGCCATCATCCCCATGTGGCTGCCAAACTAACTAGGTTACTGTGGACCACTAACTACATTGTCTTCTTATCTTCCTTTTCTTCCCTTTTCTTACATATCTCCACCAGGTTGTCTAATAAAAGCAGACACTCCAACAATCCCATCACTGATTTAAACCTCCACTGAGCCCCTTAGCAATGCACTCAGACACTTTGGGTACATGAAGTTCATCTTATCTTGACGTTCCTTTGTCATTATTTTTATCTGCATCAAATTAGAGTTTCAACATTTCACAATAGGCTTTTGTCTATGAATATAGATTGAGCTGAGGCTGAGAAATGGTCTTTAGGGGGTACTTGCGCAAATAGGATATGAAAGTCCTTGTTATCAGTGCTGCAGCATTTTCCCAGATAAGAAGCTAGACTGCTGCAGGGCTTTGTGCATGTAGGTTTACTATACAGACTTAATGTTCAAAATAAGTGAGCTATTTATCAAAGCTCAGTGGTACAGTATGTGGTCAAATTAACATGGAGACCTTGACAAATATGACAAATATGAGGTATATTGTGTGTGTGTGTGTGGATATTTTTAGGAATATTATCATTGACTCATAAAAATATTCCTAAACAGAATCAGTCATAAAATTACTTTCTTGGTTTTTTTTCCTCATGGTCTCTGTGACTCTTCTGTAATTGGCTTGTCATTATTTGTGGTTCTCCATAAACTACTGGCTGGTAGATGGCTTTCTGTATGCCCTGCCCTGGAAACAGATGTCTGAGTCAGTGGCCTCCATTAGGCTGGCTAGCGCATGGGGATAACTCATTCCACCAGACCAGCCTCCGGACACCAAGTCCTCACATCTGTTAGGAGACAGAGTAAGACAGACAAAGAGAACAAGAACAAGAAAGAGAGGGGAAGTTGGGAATGTATAATAGTCTGGCATGTTGCCATGTTGCTCCTTTATCCCTCACTTACATTGATAAATCCTCTCTGGTAGACATCATTAAATCTCATTTTGATCATCGCTTCCCCACAAAATGTAGAAGTTATCATTTTTTCCCTTTTTTCTTTTTTTATGTTACTGTACATGCATGTATTAATCTTCATTTTATTGACTATGTTCTAAAATGGAGCATTGAGGGAGTGGTGAGGATGATTTCTAAATGATGTTTCTATGTATGACATGATGCATATAGAGAACAGATGTAGTAAAAATGTTCATCTCTGAAACAATTCAGTCCTACAGTAAATGAACATGGCTTTGTCATCACTGCTAAACCAGCTAACCCTGCAAGTTATAAAGACTGTACAATAACATTGCCTATTAAGTTCATTGAGTGTATTTGCTGTCCAGACACTGTCCAAGATGCCCTTTTGGCTGGTTTCCAAGACTTTCTTGTTCAGAGAGTGCTAATAAATGCAAGACAGGCCTCAGTGCAGATGTTCAGACAGCACTGTGGGACTGGGAGCATCACCTTGGCTCATCACCTCAGCCTCTAACAGTCTGCTCTGTCCACTAGAGGAGTCAAGCCTCAATCAACTGTGCTCTTTACTCTGAGCTGTGGCTCTATTTAATCTAATGCCTGACTCCTTCATCGAGACTGTGATTGGCTAAGGGGCTGGTTCCGGCTGTCATCTGAAGGCACAGATTGTGGCAGATTGAGGTGGCGTCATGCTACCTTGCCCCGCTGAGGTTGGCGTGCATGTCACAGACGCCGAGCCTGGCAGCCTAATCTGGCCCCGAAGACAATGTGCCTCTCTGAGAATGCTAATGAGAGAGGAACACCTGTTAGCCACAGACAGCCCCCACAGGGAGCCCTGGGACAGACAGAAAGTGAGAGAAAGTGTGCTAGCCCTTGCTCGATTCTGGGCCTCCGTTTGTTCTCCACTCATTTGTTTTGTGCTGACACATTAAGATGATTGCAGCTCTGTGGGTCTAGAGGAGCAGTAGGCAAGCTCTTTGCTGGCCTGATGGTTTAAAAAAAAAGGGTTTCACTCATGGGATGCAGAATGTGTTTCTCATTCCAGCTGTGTCTGTCAGAAAGCTATTTCTTATTTCTGTAGGTAATGTCATAACTTCATTTAGTATCAGCAGCAGTAAAATCCTCTGACATCCCTGTATTCAGTTCAGAATTACGCAGAGAGAATGCATGCAGGTGTCCTATCTTCACATTTCATTGTGGATATGCAGTATGTGGTCTGTGGATAGATGAAGTGGTGCAAAGGTTTCATTCTAGGTGTGAAGGCTAATGAAAACTAATTCAGACATTAAAAGATGCTTGTCATTACTATCTGGCAAAGCAAACACAGGGTCCACTTGATAACTGGATAACTGTTGTCCCACAAATGCTGACTAAATCACACAACAGTCATATTAAAGCTTTTGTAGTTGTCACTTTACATTTGCCCTACCACTGATTATTTATTTATTTTCACCTGAGGGAATGCGCTATAAGAAGTCTAGGGGATGATAACTTACCATTTGTTGGAAATGAAGGTGCAATTGCCCTGTTTCTGGTTGCTGTATGTTCCCCCCTCAATCCAAGCTCATCAACTTGTCAGATGCAGATGATATATATCTTCATATTTGCCTCTGGCCCATTTCATTTCTTAGGGTAAGGAAACATCACCCATGCAGCCAAAGTGGGGAGTTGTGAGATTGTTATTAGCCAGATATCTGGATATGTAAGTGTATGTTTCATTTCAAACTTTCCCACTCATGTCAAGCCAACTAGCTATTGTTCTGACATGCAGTCCAGACATATACAGACATGTGTATCTCAGTCTCTTTTTTGAACTACTTGCAGATGCAGTGATTCCTTTCTCTAAGTCTCAGGAAGGCTGTGTATTCAATGAGGTGTCATTTTTCTTTCCCCCACTATCTGCTTTTCCTTTTTCTCAGTTCACTCAATAGTACATTACAGTACAAATGAGCCAATTAATGGCAGTGGAGGCTCTCTTGTCCCCAGACGTGGACCAGGGAGGGTTTGGGAGGAAGCTGTCAGTTAGTCAGGTGCTGTGACGGGACATCATGGATCAACCAATTATCTCACTCTGATCCTTCCATTTGTCTACTTCACTTGAAAACCAATGTAGGCTGCAGTCATTACACATGAAATACTCATCTTATATAAAATATGAAGGATTGCATTGCATTGCTCTGGCTGATCTGATTCTATGAAGCCAAACATGAGATTTTGAAAGATGCTAGCAAAAGAGTAACATTTCTGCATGATATTGTTTGTCAGTTGCTGAAATGATAGGAAGCTTTCTGCCCCTAGAGAATAATATGATAATATGAACATACCCACTCCTATTACTCTGTCATGTCACTGCCTTACCTCCACACATTGCATTCATTCCCAGATCCTATATAATCTTTTAAAAAGTCTGTAGGAATAGTGTGATTTATATCTCACCCTCAAACTTGAACATGTTTATTAAACAGACGGGTATAATTAGCCTGTAGTGTGCATTCTTGTGATGTGTGGTGTAATGAGGACCCAGCTGTTGACAGATGTCTTCACAAAGATGGTGCAATGCTGAGATTGATGACTCACTGACAGCTACTGCTCTCCATTCAGCTTGGCAAGAAAGCACAGCTAGTCACCAATCTCTTTTTTTATCAAAGAGATACTGTCAGTAGGACTCTTCAAATTGCTAATATGTCTCAACTTATACTCACATTAATTATGACAAGTGAGACTGTAGACCAGATCCGCTGAGGTTTTATCTTGTTCAGCACATCACTAGACACATTGACATTGGTATGTACCTTAAAACTGTGGTTCTCAGACTTTTTGCACATAGGGACTTCTTTAACTTGGAAATAAATCCCATGAACACCCACATCACAGATTTATTTTATGACATGGATTTAACTATCATATGCAGATGGTGCAGCAGTATTGTTGCATTTCTGAATAAACTGTACAGTCACTGAAAATAATTGGTGATGTTGTGAATGGAAACCGGTAAAAGGTTTGGCAGAAAAAAAGCAATTCTTGCTTCACTGGTTATTTCATTGTCTGCAATAATTCATATCTGAATTCACATCATTAACCTTTCCCCCACACCAGCAAGCAGGCTACAATACGGTTGTGCTAAATGATCAGGCCTGTTGGCAACATAGGCATTCTCTGTATCTCAAAATTGGCCTTTATCAGGATATGCCTTTTTTCAAAAAGATTTCAGTTTCTCAAACATTTATGTATTTGTTCATATCTTCCATGCTTTTGCAGTAGGAGTCATCACAGACATTGAAAGCCTCTTAATCTTACTGGCAATATGAGCCAACCTTTTCCCATATGATCAATTTGTCAGAGTGCCAGTAAAGGGAGGGCACCTTGGGGCTGACTGCTGGTCATTTCTCTGTCTCTGACAGACTTCTCACCGGACCGGAGAGAAACAAATGTGTTCCACTCAGCTAGCACCTTTCCACAACCCTGTCAGCACTGCTCATTAGTCAAACACTGCTTCCCAGAAAATATGACACGGATCGCTTCTGCCATGTCTGTGGTCAAAACCTCGCTCACAGAGCTGCCTGGGTTTGCCAGTGCTCTCATACAAACTGTTCTCTGTAGACTCTGCAGGAGTTTTGAAGAATGGCAAGAAAAGAGGCTCATGGATCAAAATTCCTACTGAAAACTTAAGTCTCTAAGTGTTTTCGAGGTGCATACAGAAGGCAAATAGCGAGTGACATTATTTCATCTGTTGGCCTAGCTCCAGGCTGCATGTATTAGGAGAGATGAACAGGCGAACTGATCAATCGTTTTTATTGATTTGTCTGACATTTTTTTTTCACAGAGGTACTTTGTGGTAGGTGTGAGTTTGCAGTTTATTACGATTTAATACACTGTTGAAGCAGATCGTCAAGCTCTACAGCAATAAAGCTGTAATCATAAAATTATAGTGTATTTTAGTGTATTTAAATGCAAAACTTTATTACACTCCATGCTACTTGTCCTGTAAAATACCTGATCTGCTTTAAAACATG